>OY978223.1:10814782-10879333 GCA_963854785.1 Vaccinium vitis-idaea
AAAGCGACACAAGAGTACTAAAGTTATTGGTTATCCATTTAAAAGGTTGTCAAAGTTTGCAATGGAAAATCCCACATTGGTGTGCTTTGACACTAATAAAAAAACAATGGTCGCCCCCATTACTTTTTCAAATTTGGATGACCAAAACTAGTCTTAGAGGTACCGATGGAGTTTAGGCAGCGTGCGTGACCGTCTTAGGGGTCCTGCACAAATGACCAAACCATTAAAAAAAAAATTAAAATGTTTTATCGAGTGGCCTCTTGAGAAATAAGCTCAAACGGATACATGCAAATTGTTGATTTGATGTGATACGAATGAAAAATGGATATATTGGATCAACCAGTTGAAAGTATTCGTTTGAACTGATTTCTCGCGAGGCCACTCAGATCATTTGTACGGGACCCCTAAAAGGGCCCGCATGCTGTCTGTACCCCATCGATACCTCTAGCAGAATTGGTTCTGGTTATCCAAGGCAAAAATCTGGTTAGTTGCTAAGTTTGATTATTATAATGTGAACACTTTTTTGAACAAACATTGCTAATCTTAACAACTTTTTATTTTTAGTAGGCCCTTGTCGATGCTCTGAATAATTCTTTTGACCGTGTCATTTTAATAGTTCTTGATCATATAAACTTCGGTACTAATTTTTAGTTGAAAATAAAACTTCATAATTAGAATCTCTGTTAAATTCAGACGTTCAATGTTTTCGGACCATGCTAGGGGTACCGACCCCATAGCACCGAAATTGTACAAATGGGCATGCAAATCTACTTTTGGGTTCCACAAAAATAATCCGAACCGATCAATAATTTTAAAATAATTTTCCGAATGTACCTAAAAAAATCATCTTAATGGAATATGCGTAAGTGCTTGATCTAATTTTCAAGTTTTCATTCAGAATTCAGGATCCTAACTTCTAAATGAAAAAAGTGAAATATTGGATCACTCATTTATTTATATCCAATTGAGGTGATTTTTCGTAGGGACACTCGAAAAATTATTTTAAAATTATTGAATGGTTTGGATTATTCACGTGAGACCCAAAACTGGACCCGTATGCTGATTTGTAAAATTTCAGTACCCATAGGTCGGTACACATATCCGAGTAGTTTCCCACTTCGGCATTGTCCTACCACTCGTAAAAAACGGAGTAGTTTTCCCTTTCAGTATTCGGTATTCCTCTCTGTATAAAGCACTTCACTTACCCTTCGCACAGTTTGGAACGAGCTCAATCCATCTCTCTCTTGCTGCGAAAAAATCAAGCTGTTTTCGTGAGCAAGATGCGGAGAATTGCTGCTGTTGCTTCCATCTTCAGCCCGAGAACGGCATTTAATTACAGTAGAGGTAACTCATTTGTAGATCATAAAACCTTATTTCATACCCAAATTTCTACAAACCCTAATCCTCCTGATGTTATTGCAATAACGAATCGAAAGCAACTACAGAAGTTGTTGTTGCATAAATCTAAAACGGGTTTTGATAAGCTGGACGATGCTCTTAGTTTATTCCGTCAAATGTCCCAATTTCGACCTCTGCCTTCTGTTATCGATTTTACTCAGCTGTTAACTGCTGTTTCCAAGATGAAGGAATATTCGACGGTCATTTCTCTATGTAATGAAATCAGGGTGTTGGGTATACAAAGTAATCTTTTGATGAATTGTTATTGCCGCTTGAGTCGAGTGGATTTTGGATTTGCTATCTTGGGTATCTTTTTTAAATGTGGTTATACTCCAAACGTGACTACCTTCAACACTCTAATAAACGGGTATATCTTAGAAAGTAAGACTTCTGAGGCTGTGAAATTGTTCGAGAGGTTGGTGAAAAGAGGAGAGATTGAACCTGATGAAATCACATACGGGACAATCATAAAAGGGCTTTGTAAAATAGGAGACACTGCAATGGCTATACGGTTGCTGAGGAGTATGCAGAAATGGAACTTTAGGCCTGATGTAGTAATGTATAGCACAATCATCGACAACCTTTGTAAGAACGGAAACATAGATGATGCTTTGAGCTTCTTATCAGAGATGAGAGGTTGGGATATTATGCCTGATGTTGTCACCTACAATTCTTTGGTTGATGGATTATGTAAATTAGGTCGAGGGAAGGATGCCACAAGAATATTGAGTGAAATGGCAGCACAAAACATTTTCCCAAATGTTATCACCTTTAGTATGTTGATAGATGCACTTTGTAAGGAGGGAAGGACCGAGGAGGCGGAGGGCATACTTGAGATCATGATTCGAAGAGGTGAGAAACCTGATGTTGTCAGTTATAATGCACTGATGGACGGATATTGTTTGCAGGGCCACATGAAGAAAGCAAAAGAAGTTTTCAACTCCATGGTTGATAGGGGCTTTGAACCTGATATCTTTAGCTATAATATCTTAATCAACAGTTTCTGCAATATGAGGAATATGGATGAGGCCATGCAGCTCCTTCGTGAAATGCCTAGTAAAGGGTTAAAACCTACTACTGAAACATACAGCATCTTGTTAAAGGGGTTGCTAAATGTGGGGAGATGTGATGCTGCAGATAATATTTTTGATGAGATGATGAGCAGCGGTCAAAATCCTGACATTATAACTTACTCAATCTTGTTAGATGGCTTCTTTAGGAATCAGAAAATCGGCAAGGCAGTAGAGGTGTTCCGTTTGATGCAAGATCAAGGAATAGTTCCTAATATTGTTGTTTACGGTATCATCGTAAATGTCATGTGCAAGGCTGGTAATATTGAAGATGCTCGGAAAGTTTTTAGTTCAATTTCAGCTAAAGGTTTGAAGCCCAATGTTAAGATTTACACCGCAATGATCAGTGGACTTTGTAACAAGGGCTTGTTGGATGAAGCCAAGGAGTTACTCAGAGGCATGTATGCAGATGATTGTCCCCCCAATGAAATCACTTTTAACATATTTGTTCGAGCATTCCTTGAGAGGGGTGATAGACACAAGGTTAAGATATTTCTACAAGATATGATCAATCGGGATTTCTCAGTGGAAGCATCTACAATGGAAGGTTTACTCCTGGATGATGGTGAGGATGGGGAAATTTTTAGAATGATTCAGGAGCTCGTGCCAAGGGATGAAAAAGTGGTTTCTTGAAGTGGAAGGAATTACTTCTCGTCGTCAAAGATGGGTACTTGTATCATGTTTGGGATTGGTAGGTGTCCTCGTGAAGTTCTTTTGTTGCCAAGTGCTTTTGCAATCTGGAGTGCAGCCATTTATTTTTCCACCTTGTTCAGGTTAATGCATTGGGTGCACTTTCCCAAGACTCTATAGGTAGTATCATTTGTCCAAAACTGTAAGCTGCTGTATGCCTTGACTCTAGGACGAGCTTTTTAATTGACTATTGATGAGAGCAAAGAAAGAGCATCATGGAGATTAACGAACTTGTTGAGGTATGACTAACAGCTCTCATTGTTTTACTTTGTCATCCTTTTGTTTTGTATGGAAACTAGCTCTGCACTTGCTTGTGGCCAAAATCGTTGAACGTTCTATTTTGGAGATCACTAATCATTCTGCCACAGTTTATTAGAACAACTATGCTTGGTGGTTTGTTGACGTATGAGAAATTTTTTATGATTTCAGATAGATGCAATTTTGTTGTGCAACGCCAATGCTTTGGATGTTGAATGAAAGAAGCATGGTAATGTGCACATAAATCAAAATGATTCTTGGGTCTGCCCTCTCTGATGCCTTTTGGCTTTGATTTGAGGGCATGATTCCGCAGCAAATGCCGGTATAGGGGGACCATTGTTTCAGTGGTATTCTGTGAGCAACCACTTTGTGCATTCATTGCCAAAGGTTAGGTCTGTCTCCAATTCATCTGTTTCAATGGTATTCTGGGAGCAGCCACTTTGTGCATTTATTGCCAAAGGTTAGATCTGTCTCCTATTCATCCCCCGCCCATACCCCCAATTATTGGGGACTTAATGAGTTATGTTGTTGTTGTTGTTGTTGTTGTATAGATGCAATTTAATTTCCCGCTCACCAGCAATATCATTATACCGTTACCGATTTCGTGTTCACCTCGATTTCTTGTTTAAGTCCTTCCCTTACTTTTTGTCGTCAGGCTTTTAGTTTGCCATTAACAAGCCTCTTTTAGTTAGTGAAATGTAGCTAGTGGTTTGTGTAGTTCCTTTATTTTGGTTGAATTTTAAGAAATTTTCCCATTATTTATGTTGGTATCATCTTCCAGGGTTAAAGACCCGCTGCAGCTAAAAGAGAGCATTCCGACGGCAAGAGTCCAAACTTCAATTCAGTGATAAAGTTTTTTTGACATCATCTTCCAGGGTTAACTAGCCTCTTTTAAATGGACTTTTTATTTTTAATATTGACATTGGTGTCATATAAGTTTGCTTGAGAATCTTAGAAAACTGCAAAGGCACTGTTTACTCATCAGCAGAAAAGAGAAGTAAAAGAATGTAGATTATTTCAGTTCAGATAGAAACTAAAGGAAAGCAAAGAAACAGGGACGAGAAACCTGATGTTTTCAACCAAAAGCTACCAGTGGTTGAGAGACAGAGACTGATGTGTTAAGAAACTTTCTATTTACTAAAATGGGTGGGTGACTAGGTAGTTACGGGAGGGAGATTGTTGTGCTTTGCAGCTTAGTTTGGTTCATATAATTGCTCTTTGTTGCATAATCAGTTGAATTTGCTTTATCTGTTGGTTCCTTTTCGTGAGATATCATACCGTAAATATGGATTTAGAGGGTTCCTTAGGTGTAAGGTTTCTATCCTTTTCTTTAATCATCCTGCATCACACTTTAATGAAGGTTTTGTCATGTTGTTTTTTTTCATATTCATCTATGGGTATAAGTTTGTCAAGCTTTCGTGCTGAGCTTACTGTCCTATCTTTGTTCCAATATGTTACGCTCTTCTTCATGTTGCAGTAATGGTTTTTTTCCTTCTCAAAGACTTAAATCTTAAAACAGGTGTAACGACACCAGCTGGAGCCATTCTTGTGGTGCCATTATAGTTGGCACAAATGGATGAGTCCAGATGGGGGTAGTGATGCTAGCCAGTTTAATCCATGCCGTCTTCTGTCTAATGCTGAAAAGAAATCTGATTCAGTCAATCTAACTTCATTTGCAGGTTTTACTTCTGCCCATAATCTTTGTTATTGTATCCATAATACTTCAACAACTTATGGCAATGCTTTTCATATGCCAAGTTTACAGGGATAGCAAGTTGTAAATATTAAGCATTAAAGCTTAAATTGCTTTGTTGGTTTGTCCTATTTATCTCATGTTAGCAGCAGCTGTATATTGGTCTTTATTGTGCATAATGTATTTTGTGGTTACGTATTTGAACATTCTGAAATCAACTCGTTTTGGTCCCTTCTTTTTATCGGCGTAAGTCAGTATTATTATTAATTTTTTTGGGTAAGTTGAATGTATTGAAACAAAACAGAGGAAATGATCACTGGGGCATACCCCTGTAGAAACAACACAACCACTCACCACCTAACACCACGAAGGTGCCTATTGTTCTAGTGTGGGAAGCAGTCCTGAGTCTCCTGACCCCTGACCCCCTTTTTCATGGCACCCAAAGTGCACACCTGATGCCATTGGGCCATAGGCACCTTGGCAACTCCTTTTGTCCCTTGCTGCATTTCTTGTTTCTTTTCCCTTTTTGTTTTGCCATAGCAGTTAACTGGATGTTTTATGTTTGAAACAATGTTTCTTCTTTTGGAGGTTTGTTCATCTCAGTTTAGTCTCAATCATTTCTTGGCAACTACACATCTGTACAACTTAGAGATTGTGGGTCAATTTGCATAAGCAGAGTGTTGCATCCTGCCGTCAATACCTACAAGCACTGAAACTCTGCTGAGATCGCCAACAACATGAGAGCCCTGCTTTTTAAGGCTATGGTTGGATGTAGAATTTTTCGAATGATTTATCAAAGTAATGAAAATGACGTGAAAAACCATAACACTTGATTAACAATATTAGATAGTTGCAATTTTATTTCCCGTTCTCCAACAATGTCGTGATGCTCTTGCTGATTTGGGGTTCATTTCAGATTTCTTATTTCTCCATTTACTCTTTGTGTCAGCCTTTAAGTTTGCCATACACAAGCGGGTATTTTTTTGTTAATGAAATGCATCTAGTGGTTCGTGTAGTTTCTTTATGCTGGTTGTCATTAATTTTTATGATTTCCATTCTGTGTGTTGGTATAATAGTCAGGGCTTGGTAGAAGTGGCTTGAGGCAAATTCTGCAGAGCTGTGGCAACTAAAAGAGAGCATTCGCGGTGGCAGGAGTCCAAACTTCATTTGCAAGGATAGGTTTAAAAGGAGAAATTTTCCATCACGGGGACATCGGTTGAGGATTGTATGGGGACCTATGGAAAAGATTGGTCAAGAAAGCTAGGAAAGAGCATTAATGGCACTAAAAAACTGAGATGGGCAACTTTTGCAGCAAAATTTGGAGTGATATTATTTTGTGTGTGGGTGGCTAAGATTTTTAGGGATAGGGCTTTCCATATATTCTATGTAGAACTGTTAATTGCTGAATTTGTCTGTCCTTCATAGCAGTAAACAGTTGGACATTTTAACGAAGAATTGACAGGAAACAATTACAGAGGATTGTATGAGGCTCATTCTACGTTCTGCATAAATCTATATCGCTTGGCTAGGCTTAACACTCCTCCAAGCCATCATATAGTCTCGAATAGCATTACAGATTTTGGAACCAAGGGAAACATGAATCCAAAGCCTTTTGCTGGAATATTCTCCCATTTTTTTCACCAAACATTAAAAACAGCAGCAGCCAAGGATAGCTTACGAGCAACTTTTCTAAAGTTTGTCCTGTTTGAGTGTGAAATAAACCAATTCATTTCTTCAAGTCCTCAACCTATGCGAAAGGGGCCCTAGCCACCTAGATTTTCCTTGGAATATCCAACCACACAACTTAGTATCAGGGCATTCAAAAAATAGATGGTTGTGGCTTTCAATGGTGGCATTTCTACGTAGAATGCAAGCTGCATCACTTGCAACACCCAGCACAAGCAACCTTCCATAATATTAAGCTTATTTTGCATAGCCAGCCAAATGTTGAAGGCCCACCTTGAATCATTTGTTAAACCACGCCACCTTGCACCACTCCATAGTTTCATAGGTACATCTGATAGCATTCCAAGCGGATTTCATGGAATAGTTGCCATGTTTTGAGGGAGAGCCAACCATGTAGTCCTCTTTAGTCTTATCCAGTAGAAAATCCTCTGTGGGATTGGCTCTGATCTCCTAAATGAACCCGTTCTTCTCTTCAGGCCACTTCCACAGTTCCACACCATTTTGTATAAAAGAGGACACTTTAGCGTCAAGGGATCAACCAATGCTAGAGCAAACCTCGTCCCTGTATCTGCTATGTAATGGTCCTAACATATGCCAATTACATAGCCATGGAAAGGTAGAAGCTCCATTTCCAATTTTGTACATAATGAGGGGCTGAAGAAAGTCTCTCAAAATGGAAAATCTTCCTAACAGTCCATGAATAATCAAAGGGTAAAGCCATATGCCCATAAATTCCGAGCTTTAATGGTAAATGTATGCACCCATTTTACCCAACCTAAAGAGAATCAACTTTTTCACCGAGGGTCCAAAGTTGTTTTTAACATGGCTGCACTGATGCATTCCTCTAGTTTCTTGTTACCCAAACCTCCTTCTTCCCTAGGTGCATAGACAACGGCCCATTTGACTCTGGCACGCTTATGGTTCAGCTCACATCGAGACCATGGAAAAGCCTTCAGCTAGCTTTCAATACGATATAGCAAGATGCCAAACACGATGGACATAAGAAAAATTAGCATGCTGAAATTTCCAAATTCTAAATAAAAACAAAGAAAACCAAAGAAATAAAAATTCCCTTTCCTGCCCCAACATTTTTTATTTTTGTATATAAGTTCTCATCCCTTCTTGCCTGTAGTCATTGGATGGGTGGGTGACTATTGAGAAATTTTCATTGGCACCTTAATATTCCCCCCAATTTTTTTTTTAGTACTTTTGTCTTCCCAGAAGTGCCAAAATACCCATAATTTTGGCTAAATTATTGGTTTGTTCTTCCTAAATTTTAACATTGGTATTTTTTTCGTCTGAACTTTTTTCGATTTAGGTTAGTATTTTGGATTAATCGTTTAATTATTCATCTTGAAGAAAGGAGTCGAAAAAGTAAAAAATTATAGGGAAAAAAAAAAGCTTACAAAAATAAAAGTTTCAAAGAGCTATTGGAACCATTATGTTCATCTTTAGTATCGTTCTATCTGGATTTTTTTTAACTCCGGTCTATATTTTTCTACTATTGTCAAGACGAATAATTAATTTTAACAATAAATTACTTTAACATATAACAAAGCAAGAAGTTAGATTTTCACATAAAGACAAAATGATTAAAAAAAACACTACTATTTGGACACTAATAGCAAAATAAATTTAGGTACACACCCACAATAAAATAGAAAAAATGGGGTGGGGGGGCGAATTTTGTCATTTTATCAGCACAACGTTTTGATGACTTCTGACCGGAGGGGTAATCGTAATAGTTTCAAAAGTAAGAGTGGAAAGTGCTATTTCAGAAATCTCAGGGGAGGTCTTTGCATTTGTAAAAAACCTCAGGAGCGTTTAGCGAAATTTGCCTAAGAAATTTTTAGCTACAACACTCACCTCGTATGAAATTTCCAACTCAACAGTCAACAGTATTTTCTCTTGTTGCGAAAAAATCAAGCTGTTTTTGTGAGAATTGCTGCTGTTGCTTTCATCTACAGCCCGAGAACGGCACTTAATTACAGCAGAGGTAACGCATTTGTAGATCATACACCCTTGTTTCATACCCTAATTTCTACAAACCCTAATCCTCCTGATGTTATTGCAATAATGAATCGAACGCAACTGCAGAAGTTGTTGTTGCAGAAATCTAAAACGGGTTTTGATAAGCTGGACGATGCTCTTAGTTTATTCCGTCAAATGTCCCAATTTCGACCTCTGCCTTCTGTTATCGATTTTACTCAGCTGTTAACTGCTGTTTCCAAGATGAAGGAATATTCGACGGTCATTTCTCTATATAATGAAATCAGGGAGTTGGGTATGCGTAGTGATGAATATACGCTGGCTATTTCGATAAATTGTTTTTGCCGCTTGGGTCGAGTGGATTATGGGTTTTCTATCTTGGCTATCTTCTTTAAATGTGGTTACACTCCAGACGTGACCACCTTCACCACTCTAATAAACGGATATATTTTAGAAAGTAAGACTTCTGAGGCTGTGAAGTTGTTCGGGAGGTTGGTGAAAAAAGGAGAGATTGAACCTGATGAAATCACATACGGGACAATCATAAAAGGGCTTTGTAAAATAGGAGACACTGCAATGGCCCTACGGTTGCTGAGGAGTATGCAAAAATGGAACTTTAGGCCTACTGTGGTGATGTATAACACAATCATCGACAACCTTTGCAAGGACAGAAACATAGATGTTGCTTTGAGCCTCTTATCAGAGATGAGAGGGTGGGATATTATGCCGAGTGTGGTCACCTACAACTCTTTGGTCGATGGCTTATGCAAATCAGGTCGAGGGAAGGATGCCGCCAGAATATTGAGTGACATGGCCGCACAAAACATTTTCCCAAACGTTGTGACCTTTAATATGTTGGTAGATGCACTTTGTAAGGAGGGAAGGGCCGAGGAGGCAGAGAGCATACTCGAGATCATGATTCGAAGAGGTGAGAAGCCCAATGTTGTCACTTATAATGCACTGATGGACGGATATTGTTTGAAGGGCCACATGAAGAAAGCAAAAGAAGTTTTCAACTTCATGGTTGATAGGGGCTTTGAGCCTAATATCTTTAGCTATAACATCTTGATCAACGGTTTCTCCTATAAGATGAATATGGATGAGGCCATGCAGCTCCTTCGTGAAATGCCTTGTAAAGGGTTAAAACCTGCTACTGATACTTACAACACCTTGTTAAAGGGACTGCTAAATGTGGGGAGATGTGATGCTGCAGATCATATTTTTGATGAGATGATGAGCAACGGTCAAAATCCTGACATTATAACTTACTCAATCTTGTTAGATGGCTTCTTTAGGAATCAGAAAATCGGCAAGGCAGTAGAGGTGTTTTGTTTGATGCAAGATCAAGGAATAGTTCCTAATATTGTTGTTTACGGTATCATCGTAAATGTCATGTGCAAGGCTGGTAATATTGAAGATGCTCGGAAAGTTTTTAGTTCCATTTCAGCTAAAGGTTTGAAGCCCAATGTTAAGATTTACACCGCAATGATCAGTGGACTTTGTAACAAGGGCTTGTTGGAAGATGCCGAGGAGTTACTCAAAGGCATGTATGTAGATGGTTGTCCACCCAATGAAATCACTTATAATATACTTGTTCGAGCATTCATCAACCGGGGTGATAGACACAGGGTTAAGGTATTTCTACAAGAAATGATCAATCGGCATTGCTCAGTGGATGCATCTACCATGGAGGGTTTACTCCTAGATGATGGTGAGGATGGGGAAATTTTTAGAATGATTCAGGAGCTCGTGCCAAGGGATGAAAAAGTGGTGTCTTGAAGTGGAAGGAATTATTTCACATCGTCAAAGATGGGTACTTGTATCATGTTTGGGATGGGTAGGTGCCCTCGTGAAGTTCTTTTGTTGCCAAGTGCTTTTGCAATCTGGACTGCAGCCATTTTTTGTTCACCTTGTTCAGGTTAATGCATTGGGTGTACTTTCCCAAGACTCTATAGGTATCATTTGTCCAGAACTGTAAGCTGGTGTATGCCTTGACTCTACGACGAACTTTTTAATTCACTATTGATGAGAGCAAATAAAGAGCATCATGGAAATTAACGAACTTGTTGACGTATGACTAACAGCTCTCATTCTTTTACTTTGTCATCTTTTTGTTTTGTATGGAAACTGACTCTGCACTTGCTTGTGGCCAAAATCGTTGAACGTTCTGTTTTGGAGATCACTAATCATTCCACCACAGTTTATTAGAACAACTGTGCTTGGTGGTTTGTTGATGTATGAGAAATTTTTCAGATAGAGGCAATTTAATTCCTGCTCGCCAGCAATATCATTATACCGTTACCGATTTCGTGTTCCCCTCGATTTCTTGTTTAGATTCTTCCCTTACTTTTTGTGTCAGGCTTTTAGTTTGCCATTAACAAGCCTTTTTTTGTTAGTGAAATGTAGCTAGTTGCTTGTGTAGTTCCTTTATTTCGGTTGAATTTCAAGAAATTTTCCGGTCTGTAATTGATATGAGTCCCATTATTTATGTTGGTATCATCTTCCAAGGTTAAAGACCCACTTCAGCTAAAAGAGAGCATTCCGATGGCAAGAGTCCAAACTTCAATTAAGTGATAAAGTTTCTTTGAAGGGAACATTTCCATCAAGGACGCTTGCCGATCGTGGAGAAGAGCAGAAGCAATGTATAGTTCCCTTTTCACGATATACCAATTTGGACATAAGGGGGCCGGTGCTCTTTGTTTGCAAAGTTAGAAACTTTTCTTAACCTGATCTGTGATCTGTCTAGTTTTGGTCCATCCAGCTACATTGGCTAATGGCTGCTCTATTATAATGTGATTAATCCTACCTCATCATCTTCCTCTGTTTCGCTTTCTGTTTATGACAATAGAGTTCTTTTTGCCACAATTGGTTGTGTTTGTTTGGTTAGCAAGTCTAGTGATTAACAGCTCTGCCTTTTCCTTTTATGCATGCAGGTACGGGATAGGAAGGAATTATTGGCAACAGACCTAATTGGGAAAATGCTTGAGAGAGCAAATATGTGTCCAACAAAAGATGTTGATTGTGTGATGGAATGAATTCAAGATCTCACAGTCGAAGGGAATTTAGACTGTAAAATGGTTTCTCAACATTTTGCTTTTACCCTCTTGGGAGCTACTCTCTTTGGGGATGCATTTTTAGCTTGGTCGAAGGCAACTGTTTATGAAGATCTTCTCAAGATTGTTGCCACGGATGCTTATTTTTGGGCCTCTTATGTAGTTAGCCCGCCCCGTCTGGAAACAAGGATTTTGAAGGTACCAGTGTTTTTGTAAAAGGTTGAAATTATTGACTCAGGACATTATCAAACACTGCAAACGAAAAAACAAGCTATTCAGCCAAATGGATCATACCCCTCATGACAAGACAAGAAATAGAGGAGGGGAAGTTGCATCTGATGCATCACATTCTTCTAACACTGTGATGCAGGAGAACCATGTGGAACAATAATGAGTGTTATGTTTCATGGTTACTTAACTACCTCAGGCCTGATTGGTAATACCATAGCCAGGCTTGCAGCAAACTCAAAATTGCAAGACAAGGTAAATGTCTCTCTATCTAGTTTCATTTTGACGTTCTTATGATCGTGTTACTTCTACATGGACTTTTAATTTTTAATGTTGACATTGGTGTCATATAAGTTTGCTTGAGAATCTTAGAAAACTGCAAATTCAAGCACTTTTAGTTCCAATCCTTTATGCTCTTAAGTTGATCTTTTGTCGAGTTATGTAGGTTCTATCACTTTGTTTTTCCTTTATTCTTTTAACACATGTTCTTACTGTTTAATGTCAGTCTGCTCATCTTCTCCACAAATGGTTCCTATGCAAATTGTTGTTAACTTTAGCAACCCTTTCAGTAATTCACATACTGTTACTGGAAGCAGGCACTATTTACTCATCAGCAGAAAGGAGAAGTAAAAGAATGTAGATTATTTCAGTTCAGATAGAAACTAAAGGAAAGCAAAGAAACAGGGAAGAGAAACCTGATGTTTTCAACCAAAAGCTACCAGTGGTTGAGAGACAGAGACTGATGTGTTAAGAAACTTTCTATTTACTAAACTGGGTGGGTGACTAGGTAGTTACCGGAGGGAGATTGCTGTGCTTTGCAGCTTAGTTTGGTTCATATAATTGCTCTTTGTTGCATAATCAGTTGAATTTGCTTTATCTGATAGTTCCTTTTCGTGAGATATCATACCGTAGATGTGGATTTAGAGGGTTCCTTAGGTGTAAGGTTTCTAATTTCTATCCTTTTCTTTAATCGTCCTGCATCACACTTTAGTGAAGGTTTTGTTATGTTGTTTTTTCATATTCATCTATGGGTATAAGTTTGTCAAGCTTTCGTGCTGAGCTTACTGTCCTATCTTTGTTCCAATATGTTACGCTCTTCTTCATGTTGTAGTAATGGTTTTTTTCTTTTTTTCCTTCTCGAAGACTTAAATCTTAAAACAGGTGTAACGGCACCAGCTGGAGCCATTCTTGTGGTGCCATTATAGTTGGCACAAATGGATGAGTCCAGATGGGGGTAGTGATGCTAGCCAGTTTAATCCATGCCGTCTTCTGTCTAATGCTGAAAGAAATCTGATTCAGTCAATCTAACTTCATTTGCAAGTTTTACTTCTGCCCATAATCTTTGCTATTGTATCCATAATACTTCAACAACTTATGGCAATGCTTTTCATATGCCAAGTTTACAGGGATAGCAAGTTGTAAATATTAAGCATTAAAGCTTAAATTGCTTTGTCGGTTTGTCCTATTTATCTCATGTTAGCAGCAGCTGTATGTTGGTCTTTATTGTGTATATTGTATTTTGTGGTTACATATTCAAACATGCTGAAATCAACTAGTTGATCCCTTCTTTTTATCGGCGAAAGTCCGTATTATTATTAATTTTTTTGGGTAAGCTGAATGTATTGAAACAAAACAGAGGAAATGATCACTGGGGCATACCCCTGTAGAAACAACACAACCACTCACCACCTAACACCGCGAAAGTGCCTATTGTTCTAGTGTGGGAAGCAGTCCTGACCCCTGACCGCCTTTCTCATGGCACCCAAAGTGCACACCTGATGCCATTGGGGCATAGTCACCTTGACAACTCCTTTTGTCCCTTGCTGCATTTCTTGTTTCTTTTCCCTTTTTGTTTTGCCATAGCAGTTAACTGGATGTTTTATGTTTGAAACAATGTTTCTTCTTTTGGAGGTTTGTTCATCTCAGTTTAGTCTCAATCATTTCTTGGCAACTACACATCTGTACCACTTAGAGATTGTGGGACAATTTGCATAAGCAGAGTGTTGCATCCTGCTGTCAATACCTACAAGGATCATCTGTAACGAGTATTTATAGAGTTTTTGTTGGCGCTTCAGATAAACTTGGGGATGTGGGACAGGACTCCTATGTTCTTAACGACCTGAATAAAAATGCTGCATTTCTTCCTTTTGGATCTGGTATGCGAGCCTGTCTTTGCCAGATTGTGCAGTCCTAGAAGTTGCTGCATTGTTCGCAATATTACTTGAACAATATGAGGTTTGTCCCGTTATTTGTGACTAATGTTGTCTGTTTAGTACTCGATGCGCATTTAAATATTTCCTTGACTCCTTTTGGCTTATCTTGCTAGCTCTAGCTGATGTAAGGCCCTGTTTTGGAAATAGGATTGAAGCCCGTTCAGGCCAAATAAGATTATAGTTAATGTTCTGCAGTGCCCTCTTCTAGGATGGATTGGGAATGGGCTTTTGTTTTTCCTTGTTTCTTTTGGGTGCATTCAGTAATCAAAATGGGGAGGAAGAGGAGCATATGAGCATGTTTCAGACTCATGCTTTTTTTCCCTCCCTGATATGAATATCCTAAATGCTGTCTTCTGTACGACGGAAGGTTTTGGTGGGGAGGAGGACATGACCATGCACAGCGATCATGTTTTTTCATCAGCGATTTGAATAGCCCAAGTGCTGCTTTCATGCTATGATGGTTCTGTGATTAGTTTTTGAAGCATTGGGGGGCTATCTGTTGCAGTGAATCCTTGTGTGGTTTCCTTTCCCATCTTTTAATTTGCGTTGTTTTCGGTTCCCTTTCCAGTTTTTCTCTCCCAAGGGGGTTGATGTAAAAAGCTTGTGAAGCTTTCTGAGTAAAGCTATGTTGTACATTTGTTTGTACCATATTCAGTACTTGATATTTGAATCTCCATCTCCCTCAGGAAATATACTGTAGTTGCTTTGGGGATGAGCTGAGTTACGAATAAAATGGTTGCGATGATACTTTCAGCTGTTATCTTCTTCCCATGGTATTCAACGCATCCATCGAAAAATCATGATCAGAAGGATGCTTGTTATTTTGGTTTTGTTTTGTGTTTTGATGGTACCGTCAAGGGCCATGACCACCTTGAATCTACTGCTGCATTTTGATGTCACGGCGCTTGCAACTTGCAAGCCATAGATAACAGTAACCGTAAGTCTGTGTATGGATATGACTATAGATGCGTTTGGAGCCATCTGATTTACATGTGGCTTCTTTGTTTGGAGAATCCTCATGCATATGACGGCTTTGCACATACAATTCCCCTACAGGTTTTTCTTTTTTAATGTTGTAGGCTCATCAAAACTGGATTAAGTTCAATGTGTGATACAACCTGACTTATTCATGGTCTTGAGCTTAGTTCGAGGAAGGAAATTAAAAGGTGCTAAATGAAACTAATAGCTACTTGAAATTAAAAGAATGCATTGCTAAATGGAAAGAAATGTGCACATCCTTGGTACCAGGGAAATGGAAATGTAATTGACTTCCTTGATAACTAGGAACAAACAATCACCACATAATACTAGGAAATACAGTAGAAATATATTGAAACGTAGATTGAAAGGTGGAATTGGAATTTTGAATGATGGTTGGGATTGTCTAGTTTCTTACAATCATATTTTGGTTCTTCAAAGTACAAGTTGTAGTTTATGAATTTTCTTAAAATCACTAGTTACTCCCTTAGTTTGTTTTTAGGTGTCTGCCACGAAAAGTTAAACTGTAATTTTTAAATTTTTCCACACCAATTTAAAAAACAAATTGAGGTCTTTAATTCGTGTAAAGAAATTAGAGAATTAGGCATAAAAATACTTGATTTTTTTATTCAAAAGTTGCATGTCTTTTCATAATAAAAAAGTGACGGCAATAGTACAATAGGTATTTGGTTATCCATTTAAAGGTTGTTAAGTTAGCAATGGCAAGCCCTATGTTGGTGTGCTTCGACCCTAATAAAATCATGATGATCCTCCCATTACTTTTTCAAATTTGGATAACCAAAACTTGCAATTTCACATTTTCAAACTACAAAAAAAAAAGTGCGTAATAAAAAAAATAGTTTTGAAAAAATTAGTTTTAAAAAAAACATAAAGCATTTCTCTCTCTCTCCCTCCCTCTTAAGTTTTTCCCCAAATTTAGGTAATGACTTTGGGCACTTTAGGAAGTGAGGGGTGTCACCTAGAATTTTAGGGAGTCAATTTTTGTGCACTAGATAGCATTTTTTAAGTTTTTCTTAGTTAGCTAGGTCGGACACTTTTGGGGTACTCTTTTAGATAGTGCACTAGAGATGCCCTAAAGTCCTAAACACAAAAAAAAAAAAAAAAAAAAAAACATGGTGCAGGAGTCTACTTTTTTTTTAGGCAACCGTAATTTACAGAAGTTCTATTTTCTACAGTGCATAGGAATTTTAACCTATCTACTGTTCACCATCTAGCCTAGATTTTTTTTTTTCTCTTCATTCTTTCCAAGGCTCTCGTCTACGGACAAAACCCATCTGAAAACTAAACTTGATTTTTCATCTAAGAGCATCTTCAACACTACTCTCTATATTACCTAGTAAAAAGTACAAAACAAGGGACAATATCTACTTTAGCTATTTACTTTTTCACAATAAAATCCAATACTACTCTCTATTTTTGCTCTCTACCCAAACAATTTTTTATTTTTAAACATCTACTCATAGAATTAAGTGGCAAAAAGGTAAATAGAATGAGAGAGAAAGAGAGTAGCTAGCCTTTTTGCTCTCTACTAGTACCAAGCCCAAATGACCAAAGTTAGAATAACTAGCCAAGTAGAGAGCCTCTTCGAACATGAAATTTGAGTTTGGCTACGTATTATAGCCAAAATAAATAAAAAAATCCAAGTAGAGAGCCTCGGAGATGCTCTAAGAGCATCTACAGTGAGCTCTTAAAATGGATCCTAATGGAAGCTCTTAAAATTTAGCAAGCCATTTGATCAATAATGGTCTTCAATGGGCTCCCAATAGTAGCTCGTAAGCATGACTCCTAACTCATTAGCTAAATCTAAGTAGTCTTGTAGCTAGTTTTAAGTGTGACCCAAACACTTTTAATCTTTTTAGACTTATCAATTTATGAAACCCCCACACTTTTTATTATTTTTTTTCCACAAAATAGAGAATATTTTTGCTAGCCCATTGAGTGCACATATACTCTTTAAATTTAGCAAGCTCTAGGAGTGAAAAATGGATCCCAATTAAGTTTATATGTACACCTTAAGAGTCAACTCAGGAGCTATTAACTTAGTTGATAGGGGCTTTGAGCCTGATATCTTTAGCTATAATATCTTAATCAACGGTTTCTGCAATAAGAGGAATATAGACGAGGCCATGCAGCTCCTTCGAGAAATGCCTCGTAAAGGGTTAAAACCAGCTACTGAGATGTACAACACCTTGTTAAAGGGCCTGCCACAAGTAGCGAGATGTAATGCTGCAGAGAATATTTTTAATGAGATGATGAGCAGCGGTCAAAATCCTAACATTATAACTTACTCAATCTGGCTTCTTTTGGAATCAGAAAATCGGCAAGGCATTAGGGGTGTTCCGTTTGATGCAAGATCAAGGAATAGTTCCTAATATTGTTGTTTACAGTATCCTCATAAATGGCATGTGCAAAGCTGGGAATATTGAAGATGCTCGAAAGCTTTTTAGTTCCATTTCAGCTAAAGGTTTGAAGCCCAATGTTAAGATTTACACCGCAATGATCAGTTGACTATGTAACAAGGGCTTGTTGGATGAAGCCGAGGAGTTACTCAAAGGCATGTATGCAGATGGTTGTCCACCCAATGAAATCACTTATAATATACTTGTTCGAGCATTCCTCAACCGGGGTGATAGACACAGGGTTAAGGTATCTCTACAAGAAATGATCAATCGGCATTGCTCAGTGGATACATCTACCATGGAGGGTTTACTCCTAGATGATGGTGAGGATGGGGAAATTTTTAGAATGATTCAGGAGCTCATGCCAGGGGATGAAAAAGTGGTTTCTTGAAGTGGAAGGAATTACTTCAAGTCATCAAATATGGGTAATTGTCTCATGTTTGGGATGGTAGGTGTCCTCGTGAAGTTTTTTTGTTGTCAAGTGCTTCTGCAATCTGGGCCGCAGCAATTTTTGTTACCTCGTTCAAGTTATTGCATTGGGTGTCCTTTCCAAAGACTCTATAGGTGTCATTTGTCTAGAATTGTAATCCACCGTACACCTCGACTCTACGACAAACTTTTAATTGACTATTCATGAGAGCAAAGAAACAGCATCATGGAGATCAACAAATGAGGTATGACTAACAGCTCTCATTCTTGTACTTTGTCGTCTTTTTATTTTGTATTGAAACTAAACTGCCAGTAGGAGGAAAGATAGAAAGAGAAGAAGGGAACTCATGGAGCTATAGAAGGGCTAGTTGAAAGACTTAAGAGAGGCACACTGCACTTGCTTGTGGCCAAAATTGTTGAACGTTCTGTTTTGGAGATCACTAATCATTCTGCCACAGTTTATTTCGTACAACTATGCTTGGTGGTTTGTTGATGCATGAGAAAAGTTTTATGATGTCAGATAGACGCAATTTAATTTCCTGCTTTCCAGCAATATCATTATATCGTTACCAATTTGGTGCTCACCTCGAATTTCTTGTTTAAGTCCTTCCCTTAATTTTTGTCAGGCTTTTAATTTGCCATTAACAAGCCTTTTTTTGTTGGTTAAATGCAGCTAGTGGTTTGTGTAGTTTCTTTATTTCGGTTGAATTTCAAGGAATGTTCCGGTCTGTAATTGTTACAAGTCCCATTATTTATGTTGGTATCTTCTTCCAGGGTTAAAGACGGGCTGCAGCTAAAAGAGCATTCCTGTGGCAAGAGTCCAAACTTCAATTCAATGTTAAATTTTTTTTGAAGGGGACATTTTCCGTCAAGGATGCTTGCCGATCATGGAGAAGAGCAGAAGCAATGAATAGTTCCCTTTTCACGATATACCAATTTGGACATAAGGGGGCCCGGTGCTCTTTGTTTCCAAAGTTAGAAACCTTTCTTAACCTGATCTGTTTGCGTTTGGTCCATCCAGTTACAGTGGTTCCTTTTTTAGATGGTTTCGAAACTGCCTAAACAAGTTTTAAGATAGCGTCAAAGCAATTACACACCGGCTTTAGCTCTAGTAGCTAATTCATATGGATTGCTCATTCCTGATTGTATTGATTCGACTGATGAAGCCGTGGATGCAACCAATGCTCGTAAGTTTCGAAGGGGATATTTTCCATCGAGGGGAAATCGTTGAGGATTGTATGAGAAACTTCGTAATTGTTCTAGAAAGCAAGGAAGGAGCATTAATCCATATGAACTATCTGTAAGAAGCCCTTCATCATCCCTACATCCTTGGGTGAGTTTCCTCCTTCGAAGTGTTTTTGACTTTTTTGGCCTTCTGTTTTGTTTTTTTGTGTGTTCTTTACTAGTCTTCTTGAAGCTATACTTCTATGTATTTTTGTCCAAATAATACAAACTTAAATTTGCTAGCTTTGTGTGTTAGCAATTTTCTATAGGTGGGCCTACATAGATCATATAATTAGATGTTGTATATTGTCAAATAAGGTTTGAGTGGTGTTGGTATTACCCATTAAGTTGTGATCATTTAATTAATGTGACCGGGTAATTTACAAATCTCTAGTAGCGCGTATTTGGGTTATATGACGTGCGTTAAGTGGTACGGGCTTATTATTAAGTGTAGAGACCATTAAAGGCTCATTAGGTTTCCATCTATTATGATGGGCTATGATGGAACCAAGGCCTATAAATATGTGGTTAAGTCCCCACTCCAAACCCTAATCTCTTTCTCATACCATCCCATCGCGTGTGAGGCTAAGGTCAAGATCAAGAGTAGGGCTTTGGAGGTGGAAGACGAACTACCACACAAACAAGGCGTTCATCCTCCATGGCGATAGGTACGCATCCGCTTTTATTTTCTTCAATAGTTTGACATGAGTTCTTGGGTTTAGGGTTTCTTATGAAATCCTACAAGTGGTATCAGAGCCCCTTGTCAGATTATTGAGGAAACTCAAGTTTATTTCACGGCAGTCACAAAAATAGTGTTCGGTCATGGTACACGACATACACGGTTTGGTTGTTATGCTTTTGTTACTCTCGAAAGCACTTCCTTCAGTTTATGATTCAATTAATTTTGTGTTCTATGGGATGCTTTGATTGCACAATGTTGATAATTGATCATCATCTACATGACTGACGAGAATTGACCAACTATGACCGTGATGTTTTTCCTTACAGTAGCATGTCTATCTCGTGCATGTGTTTGTAGTGACACAAAGAAACAAAAGAATTATTGGAATATAATTACAGTTTTCGTGAGAGAACAATTGCAACCATCATGTGTTGTTTTTTTGTTTTCGTTGTTGTTATCTTGTTTATCAAGAATACTTGAAACAGAGTTTCAATTGAGGAAAATATAAGGTTTTATTTTCTTTCTCTCAGAAACCAATAATTTTTTTTTAATGTTGCCATAAGTGTACCGTGCAACTAAGGGAAGTTATTACTTATTTCAAATAAAGTTTATTATCGTGGGGCATAAAGATTATTTCGTAATCCATACCTGGGTTTTAGGAAAATTAAAGTAACAAGCCGCCAAAGTGGCTCTATTATGGAGATTTTCTTGAACTTGAAGGTAACAGTTTTGGATTATATAAAGTTACGCTTAGATCCATGCGGTTAATGATCGGCCCAAAGGAAGGTTATTATCTGGCCGGATTTAAACGGTATAAGGTAGTTAAATTTTGAATAATATAATTTTTAGAATTTACCTATGCGTTCAAAAGTCGGCCCAAAGGAAGGCTTTTGATTGGCCAGGTCTAATTTTATATTGTTCAGGTTAACTAACGAATTTACCTATGCGTTCAAAAGTCGGCCCAAAGGAAGGCTTTTGATTGGCCAGGTCTAATTTTGTATTGTTCAGGTTAACTAGCCTTATTTATTTTTGAGAAGACCACTTGCGTGTTATAATTACTGTCCAAAGACTTGATTATGATGATGTGTTAGGTTTCTCGACAGGACCCACCACTAAAGACATAATATTTGGTTTTATTTTATGTCTGTTTGTCTAAATTGTTTTGCCCCTACAATTAGACCAATTTTTGGCATGATAATTATAATCAAGTTTCTTATTTTTATCATCGCACTATGGATATTTGTTGATTGTGAGCTTTTCTTTTTGTTATTGTAGTAAATACACACTCTATATCTGTCAAATTGAACAACATTCCAACATATTCTCATGGTTATTTGGGCACTAAGAAAAGAAAATTCGATCATAAGGGTAAGGGAACCTCACATACTGGGACTTCGCAGACAAATGTGCAACAGAAACTGGATAAAGTTATTCCCTGTTTCTTTTGCAAAAAAAGGCTGATGGTCATGTGAAGAAAGACTGTCCCAAGTATCATAACCAATTTAGTTTTGTTTGCTGTGAATTTAATTTAGCTGAAGTACCACCTAACACTTGGTGGATAGATACGGGTGCCACTATTCACATAAGTGTGTCTATGAATGGTTGTCTAAGGAGCTGAACACCCAGTGATGCCGAAAGGTTTATTTATATGGGAGATGGCAATAAAGTTCGTGTTGAGGCAATTGGAGTCTATAGACTTAAATTAGAATCTAGTTTTTATTTGGATCTGGATGAGACTATTTATGTACCGTCATTTAGACGGAATTTAATTTCTGTTTCCTGTTTGGACAAATCCGGTTATACTTGTTCATTTGGTAACAGAGGTTTCAGTCTTTTCCAAAATTCAAATATTATTGGTACTGGATCTCTAGTTGATAGTCTATACAGGTTAGACTTGGATGCTTTACACTTAAAGTTTAATGAAACTTTACATGTTGACAACTATGGTACAAAGCGAAAATTAATTAATGAGAACTCCTCTGTGTTGTGGCACAAGCGTTTGGGACATATCTCCAAAGAGAGAATTGAAAGGCTTGTGTCAAGTGGAATTCTTGATCCCCTAGATTTTTCAGACTTTAAAATCTGTGTTGAATGGATAAAGGGGAAGCAAACAAACATAAGGAAGTTTGGTGCCAAAAGGAGTTTAGACATTTTAGAAGTGATACATACCGATATTTGTGGTCCATTCCCTACGGCTTCTTGGAATGGTCAACGGTATTTTATCACTTTTACAGATGACTATTCTCGTTATGGGTATCTGTACTTGATACATGAAAAATCGCAGGCATTGGACGTTTTTAAGGCCTATAAAGTAGAAGTTGAAAATCAACTTCTAAGAAAATTAAGGCTGTTAGATCTGATCGTGGTGGTGAATACTACGATAGATATGACGGATCAGGTGAACAACGTCCAGGGCCTTTTGCGAGATACTTGGAAGAATGTGGGATCGTACCTCAATACGCCATGCCAGGGACACCACGTCAAAATGGTGTATCTGATAGACGAAACCGGACCCTTAAGGATATGGTCGGAAGCATGATAAGCAAATTCTCTTTACCTGATTCCCTTTGGGGAGAAGCCTTAAAGACTGCAATTTATATTTTAAATCGAGTACCAAGTAAAGCAGTAGCTAAAACCCCATACGAGTTGTGGACTGGAAAGAAGCCTAGTCTTAGGCATTTCCATGTCTGGGGTTGTCCAACTGAGGCTAGGCCTTATAGGCCCAATGAAAGAAAATTGGACTCAAGAACAGTTAGTTGCTATTTTGTTAGATACTCTGAAAGGTCAAGAGGTTTTAAATTTTATTGTCCTTCCACAAATACCATAATTGAGACGGATAATGCCAAATTTATTGAGGATGTTGAAAGTAGTGGGAGTGCACAAACAAGGAATTTTTTTTATTTGAAGAGGAACAAGTTGAGATTCCTATGATTCCAATTGAGACTATTGAGGTGGTTACACCTGTACTTGTACAGAATGCGGATGCAAACCACCAAACTAATCATGAGTTGCCTCCTACTAATACAGAAGAACCACAACAAACTCAAGTAGAGGTGCCACTTAGGAGATCCAATAGGGAGAGGAGATCAGAGATTCCTGATGATTATATGGTTTATCTCCAAGAACATGAGTTTGATATAGGATTGGAAGATGACCCCATATCTTTCAATCAAGCCAAACAAAGTGTTAACTCCCTAAAATGGATGAATGTCATATTGGATGAGTTAAAGTCCATGAGTGACAACGACGTTTGGGATCTTGTCGAATTGCCTAAAGGTATCAAGTCTGTTGGTTGTAAATGGATATTTAAAACCAAACAGGATTCGAAAGGCAATATCGAAAGATATAAAGCACGTCTTATTGCTAAAGGCTTTACTAAAAAAGATGGCATTGACTATAAAGAGACTTTCTCTCCGGAATCATCGAAACACTCTCTAAGGATTGTTAAGGCACTTGTAGCTCATTATGATTTAGAGCTTCACCAAATGGATGTAAAGACTGCGTTTCTCAACGGTGATGAAGAAACCATATATATGGTGCAACCAGAAGGTTTTGAGACTAAAGGATCAGAACATTTGGATTGCAAACTAAAGAAATCCATTTATGGCTTATAGTACGCATCCCGTCAATGGTACCGAAAGTTTGACCAATTAATTTCCTTTTTGGTTTTAAGGAAAATGTTATGGATCAATGTGTTTATCTTAAGAATAGTGGGAGTCTTATGTATGCTCTAGTTTGTACGCGTCCAGATATTGCGTGCATAGTTGGAATGCTTGGTAGATATTTGTAAATGATATGCTCACATATCGGAGAATCTAATTATTATTGTTAGATATTCAGACTCCGAGTTTGTTATTGCTTACTATAAAGCAACAAAGTAAGCATTGTGGTTGCAGAATTTTATCACATGGCTTCATACCGTCGGTAACTCGAGAAGCCGATAAGGATTAACTGTGATAGTAAAGCTGCTGAACTGTGACGAGAGTTCGTCAAAATCAAAGCATATTGACATCAAGTTTCTTGTCATTAAGGAAAGAGTTCAGAATCGTCTTATGTCAATTGAGTACATTAGCACAGAACTCGTGATTGCGGATCCGCTTACTAAGGCTTACCACCTAAAGTGTTTAAGGAGCATGTAGCTCGTACAGGAGTGGTTAGTTCTAGTGAAGTATTTGATTAGTGGGAGTTGTGCTACTCATATTGTTAATTATTTGACTTTTGTGGTGATCACTTTTGGTTTAGTGATGATTCTGAAATAAAGTTGCATATTTTCAAATTGTGGTATATACATGAAGTTTTGATTATATGCGTGGCTAAGGAACTCTGTTGAGTTATAAGGTTGGACTAGTTGGAAATAGGCATGCTAAAGGATCACATTTGCATGTAATTTCCATGCTACACTTCCGTACTTGATCTATGTCGTTGAATGCATAGATATTTGTGACCGTGGATGGGTCCTGCCATGATAAATATGGCAAAGGCCGCCATGATCCTATATTTGTGTTTTCAATGGACCAGATTGTTTTGAGATGACACTCAAAAATTTCGACAATAAAAGTTTGAGCTCTTAAAGTTTACAATGTCTAATATTTGGATGACCTATGTGGCCCAAGTGGGAGATTGTTAGCAATTTTCTATAGGTGGGCCTACATAGATCATATAATTAGATGTTGTATATTGTCGAATAAGGTTTGAGTGGTGTTGGTATTACCCATTAAGTTGTGATCATTTAATTAATGTGACCGGGTAATTTACAAATCTCTAGTAGCGCGTATTTGGGTTATATGACGTGCGTTAAGTGGTACGGGCTTATTATTAAGTGTAGAGACCATTAAAGGCTCATTAGGTTTCCATCTATTATGATGGGCTATGATGGAACCAAGGCCTATAAATATGTGGTTAAGTCCCCACTCCAAACCCTAATCTCTTTCTCATACCATCCCATCGCGTGTGAGGCTAAGGTCAAGATCAAGAGTAGGGCTTTGAAGGTGGAAGACGAACTACCACACAAACAAGGCGTTCATCCTCCATGGCGATAGGTACGCATCCGCTTTTATTTTCTTCAATAGTTTGACATGAGTTCTTGGGTTTAGGGTTTCTTATGAAATCCTACATTGTGGTCCATACAACCGAGGCTTGCGTGCCATTTGGTCCTTCAGTAAAAGCTCTGATATTTGGACAGCATAATTTCCATGAGAAGACTGTGATAACCTTTCCACTAAACTCTCAGCTGCCTGGAGTTTTTCAGTTGTAAGTTGTAACAGTGGAGACATTATTTGTTAACGTTGATTCTATTCGTACGAGTTTGACATTATGACATGCATATGCACGTCACTGTATGAGGCTGGTGGGAGATCCAAACAACCTAAATTTCCACCCAGCTGTATGGGGAAGGTGGAATTGGTTTGTTTCCTGCTCGGCTGAAACCTCAGGACTTGGTTGTTAGAACTGTTATTGACTCGGGTGTTTATCTTTCATAATAGCAGCCTGTTGCATGCCATACTAAATTTCATTTATTCTCATTTCTTGCATTGGATTGCCGCATTTTCCCTGGTGCTCCCTTCACTTGTGCGAACATCTTAAGTTAAAACACATAAGTATGAGTTTCCTTGATGCATGCAGTCGTTCACAGTGAATCACAGTAGTTTGTTAGTTTTCCTTAAAAGGGAAAGGAAAACCGGTATTTTCATGACCCACAACCCAGAATATGAAACTCGACGAAAAACTCTTAATTTGATTTTTGGCATCTACATCGCAAATTATGTCCATTTATTTACAGTTGTATCGAATAGAATGCTAAGCTACCTGGTTTTTGTACTCGTCCTGTTCCTGACTTTCCCCATTGGAAGAACTCCCCTCATGGCTGTTTATTCACTGCAGCAGCTTATGCTTTAATTATCGGTGATGTTGATAATTCCTCAAACTGGAAATGGTTGTGGAGATTGAAGTTACCAGAACTAATCCTTTTGGGTATTCCATGGCGAATTCTCTATCCTACTATTCTGTCTCTGTGGCAGATTTGGAAGGATAGAAATCGGATAAAGTTTTGACAACATTGATTATAATGTTCGAGAAAGCCGTAGAAAAATCGCTAAATATGCATCCGAAATTGTTCAATCTTTTGAGAAATGACGAGGGAAGGTGGATTCTAGGCTTCTGCGGAAAACTAGCCTGCCACTCGAGTTCGGAGGTTAATGTGGGCGATTTACGTGGTTTAGCGATAATGTGGGAGAAAGGAATGGCAGATGCAAATAGAGACGAATTCTCTCCAAGCTATCACAATGATCAATGGAGGCCCAATCCCAAATTGCACAAACAAAGTTATCATGGAGGATGCAAAGCGAAGCACCATTTGAACCGGAAAAGTTGCATGATCGAGCACATTTACCGTGAAGCTAATCAAAGAGCAAATCACTTAGCTCACGTCCGAGCTGAACAAGAAGAAGATCTGATTGTGTGTGGATTCACCCCCTTCGGCGCGACACTTTCATTTTTCAGAATACAGTAAGGCAGGCGCAGATCTGATTGTAACCTCACCTCGATAGATTTCCAAGCGATTCATATAAGATCACCAACGATATTGTTATCTCAGTAATGTGTCCATTAGTTTACAATTATGAACTGTTTTTGATAATTATCGATGTCCAATCAAAATTAGTTGTTTTATTAAATGCTCTTCCCAACAAGGCCTATAATATCTACTTTACAAATCAAGGTGATATTGTTCTAAAAAAATTTAGGTTATAGGGTCTCGAATCCTGAATGAAAAATGAACGAATTAGATCAATTATTTACAAATATTAGATTGGTTTGATTTTTCTCAAAACCACCGTAATAATTATTTTTAAATTATTAAACGGTTTGGATGTTTTTTGTGGAACCGAAGTGAGCCCAACAAAACCACGCAAAATTCGGAATTAAAATAATCCATTGACTTGATCCATTGACTTGCACCCAAAAACGGTATCGTTCAGCCCCTCACTACAAGAAAAACAAAGATTGCGAGTTGGATATGACTACGTGGTGTCTGTCCTTACATCTCGATTTTGGATGGCCCAGACTTCTTTGCGCTCTCTCTGTATTTGCAATTTGAACCGTCCAAGATACTCTTAGATAACTAAAATACGCGGTCAGACACCACATGACAATACCCGACCGGCTCCAAGTTCTTCTCCGTCACTATACCCTGTAGCCGCGTTCCCAACCCTGCTTCTATAAGAAATCTACTTTAAATTCTAGGAAAATGCTATAATGCACACCCTTTTTATTTGGATGTGTATGAAAAGTTACAAATTTTTTTTTTTAAGTTACGAGACACGCCAAAATGTTACGAATCATAGAAAATATTACGAGTCATATTACTGAAAAGTTTTAAAAAACCGAAAAAATGTTACAATTACCAATAAAGTAGCACAATCTAGACCATACAATACCTTTAATGGTTGTGTATTGTAGTCATTTCCTAAATTTCTATACACATAAATCAGAGTAACGTAAAAGAATTTCCAAAGAATTTTGAACGTTGCTGCGCGCACACCACATACACGCACCCCAAATGCACACCATCACATCCGATCGTCCATTTCAAGAATCAATGGTCCAGATTTGAAATAAATTCTTACCGGTAAGAGTTAATTCTTACCGGTAAGAATATATTTCAAATCTCAAACGTCGAAAAAAGCTTTTGGACGGTCGGGATGTGTTGGTGTGCAAGTAGGGTACGCATCCAGGTGTACGCGAATCATTTTCGAATAATTTTTTCCCACAGAAGAGGCCTTTGTACAAAAGTGACACGTGTTCGCCACCTGTCAAATTCAGGAGCATCAACTCTTGAAATAGACAGCAAAGATAAGTTACATTTTACAATGAGAGATTTGGGAAAATGATACTCTGCACCTCGTCGTCTTCCTCTGTTGCCAAAATCCTACGCTATATATTCTTCCCCCTTGTGCTATTACCACTTGTGTTCTCTGCATCTGTTTTTGGATCTCAATTTCAATTTCGAGAACAAGGGTTTTGTAGCAGCGAGGTTGAAGAAGTAGAAGAAGGAAGCTACCTTCCTCCGACGAAAATGGCAACCCTCGGAGGAGTACACGATTCTCACTCATCCAATCAGAACACCGACGAGATCGACGGCCTTGCCCGTTTCGCCGTCGAACAACACAACAACAAAGAGGTCCTCTCTCTCTCTCTCTCTCTCTCTCTCTCTCTCTCTCTCTCTCTCTCTCTCTCTCTCTCTCTCTCTCTCTCTCAATTTTACGGTTATGGTTTTTCTATATACCAACTGAACGTTGAGCGCGTAGTATTGCTTTAGTGATAGAATCTTGGGATACAAAAGGAGCCTGTTGCGGAAAGTTTTTAGATTGATTCAGAAAAGATGAACCAAAAGAAGGCTTTGGAAGTAGGGGAGTTAGGTTATCAGGTTGGAGTAATCTTTGATATAATTTGGCTATCGTGATCGATGTGAATGTCACGAAACTGTGACTTAAGAAAATAAGTCATGGTTGCTACCTGGCTGCCTCTGTCTTTTGTAAGAACCTGTATACAGTGAAGACATAGCCGGGACCTACGGCGGTAGGTGTGATCGTAAATCCCCAAAAGAGTCTGGCTCCCATGACCGAATTTAGTAGTGCGGTTATATGCTTATAGATGTATCATGTACGTACATGCCAATTGTGTGTGCTGGCTTGTTCCTTTCGCGTCCTTGATGAAGTATTGACTATTGAAGTAGACGGGCGCATTTTGTTTGTGTCTTCGTAGAGTGATAGTGGTTGCTATGCTTAGGTTTGACGCATAGTTGGCAGGCTCTTTTAATTGGGTTTATTTGCCTGGAGTTTTGATTTTGTTACGGTTCTCCTTGATAGAGAAGGGGCTGATGCACATTTTTTTGGGGGGAGTAAATGGGGCCGAGGGGTCCCTGTAGTGCACAAAATGCACTACACGGTGCAGTGCACATCATCCGGCCGTCCATTTCGACAATGGACGGCTCGGATTTAATCCAAACAATCGACGGTCGGATTCAATTCACTGCTCGGATTAAATCCAAGCCGTCCATTGTCAAAATGGACGGTCGGATGGTGCACTACACGGTGCAGTGCATTTTGTGCACTGCACCATCCCCCAGGCCAGTAAATGGCTGATATTTCAGTCGAATCCACTGAAATTTAGGCTGTGTTTGGATCATTTCCTATGTTGATGAGTAGAATTCTTTGCTTACCTTCAGATGATCGCTTTGCCCTCGTCTCCCAGCAAGAAATAGACACCTAGCTAAAACCAAATACGGTCATCTTTATGCTTCTGTTAGATAGGAGTAGTGTTTTATATTAGGAATATGCTAATCACAGGCAGCCCCTTAGGCTGTTGATAACCTCGATCAATGGGTAAATTTTTTATTTAATTATGCAAAGTTGATCGGAATTCGTATAAGTATTTTGGGATAACATGATAAGTGCATCGATAGGTCCCTATTGATTCAACAATTGGATCATTGGAGTTCTCGTCTTATAAGTATAGGGTTCATCTTTTTTAACCATTGGTCTTCTTTCGGGAGCAGTATGGGCTAATGAAGCATGGGGATCATATTGGAATTGGGACCCAAAGGAAAGTTGGGCATTTATTACTTGGACAGTATTCACGATTTATTTACATACTCAAACAAATACAAAAGGGCTCCCTGAACATTCTGCAATTGTGGCTTCTATAGGCTTTATTATAATTTGGATATGCTATTTTGGGGTCAATCTTTTAGGAATCGGACCACATAGTCATGGTTCATTTCCATTAACGTCTAAGTGAATTCAAGAAAGTCTTTTGACGAACTAAACAAAATAGAAGGTATATATATAAAAAAATAAAATAAATAAAAATTCGTGTAAGTCGGCAAGAACCATTTGAATCAAGTATTGGAGTGATTCACATGGTTCTCAGAAAGACCAAACATATCTGGTTTAAATATTTGTTCTTTAATTTAGGAGAAGAAAAAAAAAAGTCTTCTTTTTTCATTGTACAACAAACAATTTACAAAAATCATTGGATTCATTTTTTTAATTCATGAAAACTATCTAGAAAAAAATTATATTAACCTTAACCACCCCTTAATATTATATTTTTCTGTGAAGAACGCCCTCCTTGAATTTGCGCGGGTGGTGAAGGCCCAAGAACAAGTGGTTGCTGGTACCATGCACCATTTAACTATTGAGGCTATTGATGCTGGTAAGAAGAAACTATACGAGGCAAAGGTTTGGGTGAAGCCATGGATGGGCTTCAAGGAATTGCAGGAATTCAAGCATGTTGGTGAAACTCCTTCACTTACCCCATCTGATCTTGGTGCTAAGCAAGGTATATAAAAATACTAAAGCTCAATATGTTAAATTCTGGCTTCTTGTAATTCTTACTCAATGAGTTTTCATGTACGCGAGTTTGTACATTCCCCATTTCGTTCAAGTTTGGATCCAACGAAAGCAACTCTTGTCTCTTGGATTGTCTCATTGCTTTTACAACCTATATCATATGTGTGTTAATTTATTAATTTATTATTTTGTACTTTCCCTGATGTGTTGGTGTTGAACTCATCATAGATGCATGACTCAAAATGGCCACGAAACATTTTCCATTGACTTTGTTGCAAGTGCCTGTCCTAGGAGTGGATTGCTAAGTGATGCTTTGTTTAGCTCTTTAGGTCAGCATGACTCCTTGTGCACGAGGGTTTTTTTTTTCTTTTTCGGGAGACTGGAGTTCATGAGAGACTTATTTTATACTCTTCTTTGTTAATTTTACATTGTCCATATCCGTAACAGATTAGAGGGTTTCCCTCTGAGTCATAATGCCACCATCTAGAGTGACTTTCCCTTTTAGTTGTGTACCAAACAGGACTCTAGATTGTATGAAGTAGCAGAATTTTAGTTTTGCTTCTCTTTTACCTTGTCTAGGACTTGCCCCATTGTATTTACTGGATTGTCTTCTACTTGTAGTCAACTCAAGCCATGTAACTAAAATCTTGTTACCTTTAGCACAATGTGGCAACATAGCTTGCTTTGAAGCTTTTAATTGCTTGCAATTCCCGCTCTAGCATTATCAGGGGCAAAGTATCTCAAAGTTTTGAGTTGTTTTTCTTTGTTTGATACTGATGTTGGTTGTAAACCAGATGGCCATGCCCCAGGATGGCAAACAGTGCCAGCGAATGATCCTGTGGTCCAGGATGCGGCGCATCATGCTGTCAACTCCATCCAGCAGAGGTCCAACTCATTGTTCCCTTACGAACTTCTAGAGATCATTCACGCAAAAGCTGAGGTATATTTGACAATTTTTCTATTTCTATTTTAGGCAAAAGAATAGAGCTCGAATCAGTTTCTTGGAAATGAGAAAATCGTACCATTATGTGCGAAGTTAGAAATACAAAGACAAACAATGAAATACACCGCATCGGACCAAGCTATCGATGCTGCTGTGCTCCTACATGTGGACACTCTGTATGTGTCATAATAGCAACCGTTGCAACACACATGATAAATAAAATATACCATATGAAATCTGGGTTTTTGATATACTGTAAATACAGGTGATTGAGGAATCTGCAAAGATTCATATGCTTCTCAAACTAAGAAGGGGAGACAAAGAGGAGAAGTTCAATGTTCAGGTACACAAGAACAATGAAGGTACCTTCCATTTGAATCAGATGGAGCCAGATCGCTCTTAGATTCATTCAGAAGTAAAAAAAAGAATATGCAGCTGCTTTGCAAACTTATAATGTTGGGAGCTATCGTTCCTGCCCTTTTGGCTGTTAAAATGGTCTTCGTCTTTTATTTTCTGACTTCAAGCAACTGACGGGTCCAGGATGGATTTGAGTACCTGCCCGTTGAATCCTTGTGTAATATTTCCTAAGTCTCTATTTTGTATATATGTATCTATAAAATTTGGTGGTTAATGATTAGGGCTGATAAATGAAGCTGCTCGACGACGAGTTGCTCTTAAAAGTTGAAAGCTCATTTGAGATTCGTTGATTACATAAAAAAAGGAACCTTCAAATATTTTTGAAGTTGAGCTTTTAAATGGCTCGTTGAACATCAAAACAAGGAATAGAATACTAGTAAATTACACGTTCCTCAAAAATCATTCGCCCTGACACTCTACTTCAAATCTCGAGGTCCCTCTCGCAATAGCCGTTGACCAAAAGTCCTTTTTCTAACACAAATTTTTGAGCTTCCAAGTTCTATTAACTTTGTAAGAGTATAGTTTATGAGAAAACATTCTTTACACCGACAGTGTAAGCCAAAATTTCCACTGCAAATTTCCTCCAAATAGATCGTTTTGCATCATGAGTCAATATTCTATGTGTTGCATCATGAGTCAATATTCTACGTTTCAGGACCACTATTTGGACACAGTGTAATATAATAAATTTGGAGGAAATTTTAATTTACTTTGCCGGTGTAAATAATATTCTCCCTTTATGGTTTAAATACGGCGAGTTTTTCAATTGATTTTATTTTATAAAATCTAGTTTTAATAAAATCTAAAATTCTCAACTGATTATAGCAAAACTGGGTACCGATAGTGATCCGATGTCTTTTTCACAATCATAGGAAAATATGTAAATCGCGACTTGCAATGTGCATGAAGAATGTTAGCAAGCTCGTAATTCAACTAAACTGTTGGCATGCTGGGCACCGTATCGCAACTCCATTCATGGAAAAATCATTCACCGGAAATGCCTCACCCGACCATGCGATTTTCAACATTCGAAACATCCCCAAGCAACATCAACTCACCATCAAAGTGTTTTCACTGTAGAATTTCAGGTTAGTCCAGCAGTATCTACCAAGAAGAAGCACCACCAATCAATCAACTTTCCTATGGAGGAAAAGTTACATTACACCATCACTGAGAACCTAAACTGCATTTGCATGGCTTCACTAGGAAAAAAAGGTACTTTCACCATACTTGTAGAAGTGGCTGATTAAGCATAACTCCTTGCTCGATCAGCAGGATTTTGAACTGAAGGTTGGGAACAGTCTTTTGCCCAATGCCCATCTTTGCCACATCTAAAACACGAAGATCCACCTTTTGTGCCGTAGCTCTTGTTGCTCATTTCAGTCGTCTTATGAATTATGGAGGCGTTGAATGAGACTGGGGAGCTATTTGTAATCGTCTGATCGTGGCACCATTTGAAAAAACCACAAGAGCTTCCCTGAACAATGAGGAAATACATAAGTCGAGCCAACCAATACTAGTTGCACCATTCACTTGAAAATAAACACAAACATTGGTAATCATAAGATTTTTTTCTAGTGTAAAATGAGTTGAAGCATATCAAAGAGCCGAACCTAATTTCGTAGCATCTATAAATGATGAATTAGCCATCAGAAACAATTCCACAATGATATTACCAATATCCTGCAATGCAATGCATCGCATTAGGGTTCCGTTTGTTTGGACGTAAAATATTTTTGCCAAAAACAATTTATACAATTTCCAGTGTTTGGTTGTTGAAAATCCCCGAAAATGATTTTTTTTTTTTTTTTTTTGGAAAATGTTTTGCCCCTTCGGTTGTAAAATGACAGTAAGTTATTTTTCAATCTGTGCCCTATCCGTTTTTTGTTTCCCACATTGGACTGGTCGTGCGGTGAATGATACCTCATGGCCACGTGAAGGCAACTGCAAAATTGATGCTCTCCGCGCACCCACTCTGCACACACCAAGCAATGGCAAAAATTTCTTTTCATCTCTCCTAGACTTTCTCCAAACATCAAATACTCGCAGTTTGATATTTCAATGGGCCAATTAGATGAGCTGTATATCTGTTTGTAAAAATAAAATTGGAATTTAACCAAACACCGGAAAATAATTGTAATACTCATTTTTTCAGGTAAAATGTTTTCAATCGTAAAATAATATTTTACAACCAAACAAACATAGCCTAGAAGCTAGTTTTTACACTTATCTAACTTTACATCTTGCCCTCCTACTAAAAAATAATTTTACACCATTCTACAACATGGATTTACTTACCCAACTACATATAGTGGCAATCATGTTTGCATAAAATTGGTGGAAAATCATGCAAATAAGCCAGAGTAGTTTTGTAATTTGGTTTTCGGCACAAGTTTCCCACAATGATAATCAGTCCAATACTGCAATCCACTCTGATTAGTATGGTGTACCCATTTCCTTCATTCTAATAAAACCCTGATCCTGAAACGCAGTCAATGAAAAGGAGAGTGGGTATTCCTTTTCTACTTGTTTGTCTATAATGCAAGTCCTTCCTAAATTATCAGGAGACAAAGTTTATGTCAGTCACAATCTCAGCAAATCATGGAATGAGTAAACAATGTGACAGAAATGGAAAACGTGCTAGCATTGATAAGGTCAAAGAGTAGGCCATATTAAATAGTGGCTCCTAAGCAGGTCACAGATAGAGGATATTCAAATCTTTCAGGTTTGGAAGGGCTGACCAGGAGATCAGAGGTTCACCGGAGAGTGGGGGAAATCTGTCACAGGCACGAGAGCTAGCATTCATTAGATGAGAGCTGAAACACCAGCTGAGAAAGAGAGGCAGTGAATCTCCCGTTAAATAGCCATGCAACCATTCTAAGTAAGTTCTGCAATATGGGGTAAGAGTACCTCCTCCTGTACATCTAAGGTGAGCATGAGGTTGTAACTAACTGTTAGAGACTGTCAGTCATCAGAATAAAATGAGAACTTGGGCCGGGCACCAAAGGGTTGTGAATCGTGGTACTGGGATAGATTTCAGTGTTAATGATATTGCTACGTATGGGTCATGTATATGCACCACCGTACTCTTTTGGTTGAGGAGAAAGTCCGAGTTCATTAACCTCCTAAAAAGTCATTACTTATATAATGATGTAATATTATGATCTAATTAATAGAAAACGTCAATTGCATACCTATGGTGGAATCAACTAACATGTTTCAGAAAATCCAATCGTTGCAAAGTAAGAAAATTTTAAGTTTAGTCAAGCATTAAGCAATCCCCTCTCTTTACAACATTTTGTTTGGTATTGCATTTGGAAGTGTAAATACTTTGCACAAATCATAGAGATTTATTGTTTTAAATACATAAATAACAGGAACTAAGAAAGAACCATCCACTTCCTTGTTTGTTTGGTTTGCATTTTATGCACAAAACACAAATTGAACACTTCCCTTGCAATATATCTCGCCTAACTGTCATTTGCGCACAAATTGAATAATTGCAATGATATTATATCTTGCCTAAGTCTCTTGGTCCGAGTAATTTACTTCTTCCTAATTATGGAGCACGATATCTGTTTCTGCTAGTAGCCTTAACCTCACTTCTGTCCAATATCACAAAAACAACGAAGACCCATAGGCATGCATGATACCACTGGGACCAAAATGCTAAGAGTGATTGACAAAGCCTTCATGCATCAACTACAACAGCCATTACTGACACATTAACCGTGGGGGTGTAAACTGTAACATAGAAGACCTAATAATTCAGGTATCAAATGTTAATGATTTTTCTACCAGTTCTTTGTATTCCTGTTCAGTTGAAAAAAGTCTCGTCTATAATGGTCATAACCTATGAAGCACCGACACTTCTAGAGGTCGCCATGTCCACGTATTGGACACGGGGACACGGTGACACGCGTGTCCCACGCGGGGAAACGTATTGGACACGCCACGTGGCGTGTCCCTTAAATTAAATTATTTTTTGGAGGGGGACACTCGGGGGACACGGCATGGACACGCGTGTCCCCCATATACACACTCTATCGTTGTGTATATGTATATATATTTTCGTTGAGGGTGTATATCTTACATTATGTGTGTGCGACTATATATACTAGTAATAACAGTGTAGATATCTTACATATCAAAAGAAAAGTGTATATATCTATGTATATATATTGTTATTGCATGCATATATGATTTATTTATACATATAATTGATTAATTATTTATTTATTTTTGCCGTGTCCCCCGCCGTATCCATGTCCATTTTTTAGAATTCACGTGTCCCGTGTCTGTATCCGTGTCGGTGTCCATGCTACATAGGTCATAACAATGCAGGACGCAAGGATTTATTTCATACACACGAAGATGGAGAAAATACAGCCTATCTGAGGTTCTTTAATTATCATGCTACATACACGATGAAGCTGTGATTGTAATGACATCCAATAAACAGTAGTGGGACGAATAACTCGACAAAAAGGCTTGTGATACCTGGTTTGCAGGACACCGATAGAATGCCTGGCCTATATTTTTCCCTGTTTTGGCTGTAAGTATTAGGCAGGACCCAGCACCACAGGGACAAGAAAGATCTGGGGCTGAAGGATTTGATGGATGACTCTGGCTCCTGAAACCCGAGTTATTGGTTCCTTCATTTTTGTCACACCACTCGAAGAAACCACAGCCCCCATTTTCCTGAGCCAGTCATTAATTACATGTGTTTAGAGAATGTGATATAAATGTTAGAATTAACTAAAGAATTCATAACTAAAGCAAGTGACAAAATCGCATGCTATAATCAAATCAACTAAACAGGCCACCGGGCAAATGTATCCCTTACTGAAACCTACATGTTGATAGGCAGAATTTCTTCAATTAGAATGAGACAAAACACACCGTAACTGACAATTGAAAGAAATCAGATAACAAAAATGTCCAATGGGACCAAAATGTAACACATTTTCCTTCCAACTAATGTCTTCCAGTGGTTTCTGTTAAACCACAATACAATACAGTATCATTAATGCTGTAAACAAACAAAGCTACTAGTTGAAAAGCTAGATCGAGATTGACTAATTATATATACAAACGTAACTTCAAAGTTTGAAATTTGTTCGGGTTTCAAATCAAAAAGTTTGAATAACTAAATACTTGTCTTGATAAGCAAATAATATGAGCAACAGAAATAGATGCACAAATAAAATGTAGGAGAGAATAACTCGTGATCGACTTGATAAAGAACTTGTTTGAGTTTGATTTGACTGATAAACCAACCTAGCTTCAACACACTTTTAAACTCATTAGGTCAGATCAAGCTTGAACAATTTAGTACTCCTCGACTGGTCCTTTTGCAACCCCAAGTAAGACTAATCTAAATTTCTGAATCTTAATTCCATCAACAAACGAACCGCAAAATCAAACTCGAGTAGCTTGGTTCGTTTATCAACCCTTAGCAAGACTAATCTAAATTTTCTGAATCTTAATTTCATTTTCGGATACTCAATAGGGGCTAATAATCAAACTAAGCTATTGAAGTTTGAGCTCGTGTTTGTTAAAAGATCATTCAAGACCAGTTTTGCCACATGAATAAACTTAGCTTAAACATTTTTCTAAAGCTCATTAAGCTTTCAAACCAAACTCGAAGAATTCAGCTTCGGATGTATAAAAAAAATCAAGCCAATAGTGTTCTGCTTGATTAAAACTTCTTCGAGATTGGCTTATCAAACTTTAACATGTTCTAAAGCTGGTAGTACTCGGCTCATTTGTAAGCCCTAATACTCGAAGCACTTGATCTTTCGATGCTAAGTTGAAAACGAAATGCAAACTGAAACACGATTGCACAAGAGAGAGGGAGAGAGACCTCTCTGACAGGACACTTGTAGAACTTCCGGCCGCGGTTCTTATCCGTATTAGCAGTTAGAACCAAACAAGTCCCTATTCCACACGGACACGCCTTCTCAGGAACCGACTGATCACCCAAACCAAACGAATTCGAACTGGACTCGCCACAATCGCGAGACCAGTGTCCCAATTTCCCACACTTGAAGCACGATCCTCCCCCTCCTCCTCCTCCAACGCCGCCGGAGTCAGCATTAGCAAACACGTTGTGATTATTGCCCGCTTTTAGATGACTATTTGATCCGCTGCTGTTCCTTTGCTGCTGAAACTGGATGCTTCTGCTCCCTCTGAGAGCTGCGGTGTAGACGCCTTCCGCCACCGCCTTTTCTTCGGCGGAGGTGGTGGTGGTGGTGCTGCTGCTGATTTTACGGCGCTTGGAGGATAGAGCTTCGGCCTCTGCTGCGGCTACTTGAGACAGGAAATCTTCGTCCTCTATTTCCACGGTGGGATTCCTCATCGCCTCTCTCTCTCTCTCTCTCTCTCTCTCTCTCTCTCTCTCTCTCTGTTGTGGAAATTGCCCCGCTTGCTCTTCTTTTTGTGAAATTTTGAACTTTTCCCGGTCCTTAAACCTTTGTTACAACTAAAAAAAACCGGGAATTTTGAGTTTCGTCTCGTGCGTTGCAAGGAAATAGTCTAATTACTCCGTCCATTTTAGATGATATTGTGGCATTGTTCGTTTTGGTTTTCAAGAACCGATTTTTTCAATTATTATCCTTATTTTTAAATATTATTTTTTTTTCTCTCTATCTCTCTCCAATCATTAATACCTATTTTTTAAATTATTATCTCTATTTCTCCCTCTAATCATTACAAAAACCAAAACCCAAACCAAACACAACCTGTATTTTTTGAAAAATGGAGTATTTTTTTGTAGCTGTTAAAAAATATATTTATGTAGCAAGTTTTTAATTTTTTTTACCAAATTAAAGTCTCAATGAGCACTTTAATTTGGTATAAAAAATTAAAAATATATATATGTAAAGAAATATATTTTTTAGGAGTTTCAAATTACACGTTGTAGGATAGGTTCTTTCGTTTACTTCAAATGATAGTTAATTCGGAGTGGCAAACAATAGCTAACGAACGAACAGGAGTAAGAGAGTGTGTGTAGGGGTGAAGGATTAAGCCACATATACATAAAGAGAAGGCAGCGGTATTCAGTCCATTCCCCATTGAGTCATCATCATCCTCGAGACACAGTTCTAAAAGAGGATCAGGTTCGCGAGGACTGGCAAGAACAAAGTTCTCAATTCCAGAGCTCTGAATTCCTTTCTCTCTTTAGGATTTCCGTGCTCTGAGGGTGAAGCAATCTCTCTGTGTGAATTTGTGAAGGAGTGCCACATATTTATAGGAATCTGTACCCAATCATTGGGCAGCAGTCGTTTTCCCAATAATATGATGACACGTGCTCTCTCCGTATATCCGGACAACGTGGGTGACGTCACTGGCCGTTAGGAAGGTTCCCTTAGGCTATTCCAGTATGCGTCGTTCCCTCGCAGCGAACCTTAATCCTTTAAAGCCACCAAGCCACTTGTATCTCCCCTATTCCCGCTATGATAGGCGTGGTCGCGACCCCTTTTGCCTCGCGCCAAGACCTTTCTCGAGACTCGCGTCTACTTCCCGACCTCTACCTTTTGGTCAGGTGCAGTCGTGAGCACAATTCGCGTGTTCGCGTGAGTATTCATTCCTTCTCGTCGTGCCAGTCTTCCTCGCTGGGGATGTCGCGAGGGGTGAATATTTCCTAGATCGCATTTCCCTTGCATTGGGTATTTGCAACGCTATCATGCTTCACGAGATTATGACCCTCGCGGTGGGGATTTGCCTTAGCTGTTACTTTCTCTTTAGAGATTTTGTGACTCTCAGACATATCTCTTCCGCGAGCGTTTGGCATCGCAGTGGGTGCTTTCCATCCGCTAATCTTAACCAATTTCTGACGTGTCCAATGGTAATTTTTCCTTCCACGTGGCTTGCTATTACGGGTTGGTCAACTGACCATCAGTCAGACGCGCTGACCTTTCCTACACACGTATTCCGATAGAGACTTAAAAAGAGACAAAGGGAGTACTAAGAAACTGATAGCCTCTTTTGCACTAACTTTTTGGGAGTTTTTTGGTTTTTTTTTTTATCTTTTTCTCTTAATTTTAGTAAATTTCATTTCGAGTTTGGCTCACCAGTTGTAAGAGCATCTCTCCACCCCTTACTCTAATTTAGACTTAAAACTAAAATTTGAATAAAAATCATCTAAAACCCTCCTCCATTCCTTACCCAAACCTAACCAAATTTGAGTTTTACTGAAATATTTCACCAAATCTGATGTGAAACATATTTTAAACCAAATTTTGAAAGTTCTTTTTTTTTTTTTTGGTTCGTAAATTTTGAAAGCTCTTTCGTTGTACTGTTATTTACCCTTTTGTCATCCAATGTTGTGTATTAAATCTCCACCATACAATTTGAGTAAAGGTTGGTAGGAGCCGTACCAAATTAAGTTTTTACCCAAATTTTTATTCAAATTTAAGAAATAATTTGGGTAAGGAGTAAAGATACTCTACGAAAATCATTACTGGAGTATAAGACTCTTTTGCCCTAACTTTTGGGAGTTTTTTGTTTTTTTTTTCTCTTAATTTTAGTAGACTTGGAACAATAAATTATATAACATCATCGGTCTAGACAATACGAATAAAAAAAATACATCAAGATCCAAAAAAGTTCAAATAAGATGAAGAAAAAAACCTAAAAAGTAATATAAAAAAAATTACAATCCAAAGTTAACCCAATGGGGGCCTTGGGTGAAACCGGTCCGGTTTTGATGTTTTCAATCACCAACCCGGTTCATTTGTTTTGAGAAATGTGAAACCAAATTTGTTGTGTGGCTTGGGTCGGTTCAGTTGTAACCGGGTCTGATCTATCGACTTATGCCAGTTCGGCATGCGCCCCTCTCGGAAAATGCTTTGCATTTATTAGAAAATAAAATTACCGAAAGGCTAGTTTCCAAAATACCGAAACTGGTTACAATTTTCAAACATATTTGTATGGGTATCGTGATTTGGCCCTCAAGGTACTTGCGAATGCATATGAATGGAAACTAGCCTTTCGGTAAGTTCCGGTTTTTGTGATTCGTCATTCTTATTCCATTATATGGGGAGGGGGAATGAGACTCGATTCATGAATGTAGTGTGGGACATTCCAAGAGTTCTACCGCATAAGGTAGCCACCACTTACAGTAAGTTCCGGTTTAACTAGTTTCTTTTTGCTCCCCTATCAACTAACAGGTGATGTCTTGATAGATATAGTTATAGTGAGCACCATAACTGAGATGAGGCTACTTTAAGTATAATTATTTTTATTTTTTGATTAATTAAAACTAAAATGCATATTTGGCTAGCATTCTGTACAGGGCAAGAAGTATTATTGTAGTTGTTAGTAATATATGGTAAGTGTCAAAAATGATATTGTGAATGGAAATACGGAGTACATGCTTCATGCATATTATTGGGCTATCGCTCTATTTACATGCATCACTTGCTTAGTCATCAAAGCTCGTAGGTTCGATTTCCGCCCCAACAAAAAAGAAACTATTGGACTGTTGAAGAGCTCATTCTTTAACTTTGATCTCAAAGGTAGTTTTGTTGAATGTTAACAGTGGAGATCAGGATTTAAACTTAGAGATAGCACCCAAAAAAAAAATAATTTGATTAGTCAACTAGAAAAATATAAGGATATGTTTTCATTCAAACAAATTCAAAATAAATTTCCAAAATTAGGCTCCGTTTGTTTCGGCCAGAAAACGTTTTCTAGGAAAACATTTTCCGGTGTTTGGGTACAACAAAAAACAAAAGTCACCTATGAGATATTATCCTTAGGATGCCACCCTATGAGATTTGAATCTTTATGATTCCATCCTGTAAATGTAAATTGGACCATTGTGCCCCTATTATATATTTTAGTAATATATTATCTAATAGTAATTTATATTCCTAAAAATCTAGGCATAATATATATCCCATTCACGTCATATTGGTACGTCAGTTATGGTAATTCATTATCCTAATTGGCATTGCAATCAAACATATTCACGTCATATTTTGGCATTGCAATATCCTTATTGACATATATCCTATTCACGTCATATTTTAGTTATATATGGTAAGTGTCAAAAATGATATTGTGAATGGAAATACGGAGTACATGCTTCGTGCATATTCATGCATATTATTGGCCTATCGCTCTATTTAAATGCATCACATGCTTAGTCATCGAAGCTCGTAGGTTCGATTTCCGCCCCAACAAAAAAGAAACTATTGGACTGTTGAAGAGTTCATTCTTTAACTTTGATCTCAAAGGTAGTTATGTTGAATGTTAACAGTGGGGATCAGGATTTAAACTTAGCTTAGAGATGGCACCCCAAAAAAAAAAAAGTTTGATTAGTCAACTAGAAAAATATAAGGATATGTTTTCATTCAAACAAATTCAAAATAAATTTCCAAAATTAGGCTCCATTTGTTTCGGCCAAAAAACGTTTTCTAGGAAAACATTTCCCGTGAAAACCATTTTCCGGTGTTTGGGTACAACAAAAAACAAAAGTCAATGGAAAACTTTTTCCAAAATAAAAAGTCAAAAAGAAAATGAACCAAGAGGCCTTGTAAATGTTTTCCAGATTTGAGAGGCGGAAAACATTTTCCATCTAACAACACTCTGCCTCTGCCGATGACCTGAGAACCATGCATGTCCTCGACACAGGTCCTCTCTCTCTCTCTCTCTCTCTCTCTCTCTCTCTCTCTCTCTCTCGAATTTCTCGCTCTAGGCCCCTCATCGCTCTTTAGACTCTGTTCTACATTCTCTCTACTTTCTTCACTCACTTCACGCATCAGTTATTGCATCTACAATTGTGAATTACCGGTTCAAACTCTTCAAATTCAAATTCCAGATGAAGATCTAGTTGAAGAACTCATTCCCATCTCGCAGAACCCTAGGCCCCTACACCGCCATTGGGCCCCTACACCGCCACCAAGGCGGCAATGCTTTCGGTCGACTCGATCCGCAAAGTCTGCCGAAGGAACATGATCCCCGTCTGGACCTTTTTGCTGAAGAGAGTGAAATCGGAGAAGACAGTGGAGAACATCCGGCGGAACATTATGTATGTATGTATGTATGTAAATCTATCGTGTAATTAAAGTCAGTAGTTTCCCAATTTATTCGATACATCTAGCAATTTTGTTTTTGCATGTGATTAGGGCCACATCACTTACGTTTTGTTGTATTCGTGAGAACATGAGTGGAGATTTGTGGAGATATGAAAGAAGAATTAGAAATGTGATTAGGGTCTGTTTGTCTTGGATTTGGAGTGGGGAATCTCAATTGCACTTGTAATTGGAGTATTTTGGTCATTTTCATAGGCATTACTAATTATTTGTCATTTGCGTAGGATTTGAATTTTTCCATTAATAAATGAGTATTTTGGTCATTTTGTCATATTAAAACATTTTGCTTGAGTTTTCCTTGTCAACCAAACAATAGAAAACGTTTTTTGGAAAATGTTTTCAAGTTACAACCAAACATCGGAAAACAAATTATTTTCCAGAAAATGTTTTCCATGGAAAATGTTTTCAAGAAAACGTTTTCCGCTCGAAACAAACGGAGCCTTAGAAGAACTTGTTGATATATTTAGTATTGTACGAGAGAAAAAAAAAAGAATTTCTTTGAACAAAAAATTAATGTCTTTATTTTAGTTATCGTTTTGAGCCCTGCCCACCTAGGTTCTAGTAGAGAGCACTAACCACCAACACTAGGCTTTCCATTAGGCAAAATTCAGAATATTTTATATATAATATATAACCGGGATGTGTCGTGCCCGTGCCATGTCCGTCCTACTTTCGTGCCATGATCGGTCAACTTCCGTGTTTGTGTCGTGCCGTGCTAGAACCGTGTCGTGCCGTGCCGTGTCATGACTCATGCCCTGCCTCACTTTGTGTCGTGCCCATGTTGTGCCCTTCGAAGACCGTGCTGTGCCAGGACAACTTCCGTGCCCTGCCCCCTCAATTTTGTGCCCGTGCCGTGCCACGTGCCCACTTAGACCGTGTCGTTTCGTGCCGTGCCAGGATTATACCGTGCTTGTGGCGTGCCGTGCCACCACCGAACACGCCGTGCCCATGCCAAACCGGCCCACTTGACACCCCTAGTGAGAGGCTGTAGAGAATAGTCTCGTGGTACGCGCAAGGTGACCCAGGGTCACCCTGCATTAGTGAAAAAAAAAAAAAAAAACCATTAGTGGCTTAATATGTTTTTTTCCAGCTAGCGAAGGATGTCTTTCGGACTTGATGGCTGCCTGAGATTTTTGACGTTTGTTTTAATATTTAACAATTTAGGTTTTGTTCGGGATCTGCGGAAAATAAGAGAAAAGAGGGGAAAAAATAGCAAATTCAATTTTTTTGCACAGTAAAATTTTTCATTTCCTCTCATTTTCTTTTGTCTCATTTTCCAAGTTTCAAGACAGAATCCTTTTTTACTAATTCTCTAATCATCTGACTCATAATTTGCTGAAAAGAGCCAGAAATTTTGTGTGCGGGCTAAGTATCACGTTGCGGTACGCAGTACACACATTAAATCTTTTAAAAGTGTTTTGGACGGTCCGAATTTTAGAGATAGAAAGAGGAGAGAGAAGGAGAAATCTAAACCGTCCAAAATATTTTTAAATAGCCGAGATGCGCGCTCGAGCACTACACATGCGATACCAGCTTTTCACCCAAAAATCAAAAAATTTCTCAAAGTGCCCAAACTTCTTTATGGCCGGTGGCCACCCCACCCTTTTTATTCGCCTACTTGTATGTTTTTTGTCGGCGTGTTCGTTTCTACTTTTTCCCATTCTCTACACCAAATGCATGCATCATCCGTTACTCGAACGAAAACAAACTTCATTCAATTCAACTCCCTTCGGTTTCTCATTCCACAGTCCTTCTTGGCATTGATCTTTATTCCCCTTTTGATTGTTTGAATTTCCGATAACTGTTAATATCGGTCGTTACATTGTCAAATCGCCAACAGTATTCTTTTTGGTCAAAGAATAAACGAGCGCAGACGCGTCGCTTATTGATTCGACGATCTGCTTCTTCAATAAAATTTCATCATTCTTTTTGTTGGGTTCCTCGATTGACCATCGATCAGGTGTGGGTTTTCTGTCTTCTGTCTGTTTTCGAATCTTTTGATCCCAAATTCTTGCATGTGAATTTTTGCATTTTATTGGTGGTAACCTTTTCCCTCTCTTCGTCGGTGTTTATATGTATCTTGTGATTTGTGATTGAGGTTATCTGAGGGGTTTTTGTTATTGAATCTGAATCTATGCCACAATTCTTCATGCATTTTTGGATTCTGTTTTACGGGTTTGGTTGGTGTTGTTTTACGATGAAGGTTTTTGTTTCTTCGTTTTCTATTTGGAGATAACTGTGTATATGTCAGGGTTTTTGTTTGATTTCCGGATGTCCGGGCTAATTTGCACGCACCTCGACTATTTCTTTATGGTTTTATCGTATATTGGTTTCTAAATCCGTATGAGAATTGGATTAGGAAGAATTTTCCGTCTTCTCTAACACACGCACGCACACAGACAATATTTACAAGGAATCGGATTCTAATCTTTTATTTATTTTATTTATTAGGTTTATTTGATGCATTGATTTAGGAATTTGAAAATTGGATTCCTGAGTTGAATATTGTATTGTTCTCAAGATTAAAATATGCTATACCATGGCATTGACTGTATTTCATAGGATCATTTGTGCACGAGGCTCAGTTCCTTTTGCCTCAGCTAAATTTGTGTTTTTAGCCAATTGGCCAATAATGTCTGGAACAAGAACATCAGTTTCTGATCTCAGTTGAACTGCTCACATGATTTGATCACATTTTCTGATCACGAGTTTACATTCTTGTCCCATTTTGGCATTTATATTGAATGTATGGTTCCCTTTTTATGCTTTCTCTGGTTTCTCTGTATTTTTTGCTTGCTTCTTTGTCTCTCTATTCACCAGTATTGAGTTCTTTTAGTTTCATTATAATAGGAGGATTGCAGTTGATTTCATCTGGGGTGCTGAAATAGAAGTTGGATTAGTTCTGCTAGTGGATGGCTGAAAGAGTTATTTCACCTACAGAATCACACGGAGTTTCCAACAGTTCCAAAATGTCTTTGGCATCAGCTGCTCGCGAGTGGTTACTCATCTTTATGCTGTTTATTGATGCCATATTCTCATACGTGGTCACAACATTTGCCCGCTATTACAGATTGCCCGTTCCTTGCTTGCTATGCTCTAGACTTGATCATGTTTTGGGCAATGAAAAACTTGGATTTTGTTGGGATTTGATGTGCGGCAAACATAAGTCGGAGATTTCATCTATGGTTCTTTGTCATGTGCACAATAAACTTGTTGACGTTCAGGGACTATGTGAAAGCTGTCTCTTCTCATTTGCCACAATAAATAAATCAAACTCGGAGACATATAGATTATTGGTGGGTAAAATAGGGACAGACCCTCATCCTGAGCTTGATCTGGATCCATTACTTGAGGATCACGAGCCTGGTGATTTAAGCACTAGGGACTGTTCTTGTTGCAAAAAGCCTTATACTTTGAGAAGCCATCGAAATAAGTTGTTCCATATGAAGTCAGTTGGGTCCGGGGTTGATGAGCTTGACATGCCCTTATCAGTTGCTACTCAATATAATAGCAAGGACCTGAGAAAAGGCTCACCGAGAGATTCCCATGTGGGAAAAACCGGTTTTGACAATTTGTTTCCTATGGACTACACAAAAGTGAAGGTTACTTCTGATACTGAATCAGAACCTCCATGTTTCGATGATGAAGCTGATGGTACTGCTCTAATTCATGAGACCGTTAATATCAAGGAAGACTTCAGTCTTCAATGTGTTCAGATGGATCCTTGCTCCATTACTCTAGCTGATGATTTGACCTCAAAGAAACTAATACACCTAGATTCCTCACCCGAGCTTTCACTTCTAGATTCAAAAGTGCAGCTTGAGTCTTGTCCAGCTACAGCAGCAATTGGGCACGGGTTAGATGAATTCCGCTGGCCACAAGTTGAACCTAATGGTGATGATTCTGCAGCTTCTAAATTTCCATCTTCCGATAATGTCCCTCAGTCAGCCAACATAGTGGAATCCCTTATTGGAAAATCAACAGCGTGCTGTAAGTTTGAACTTTATGGAAATATGTTTTTTCTTCCATAGGTTCCACTTCAAACTCCTAATATATTCTAAAAATGGAAGACATGTGGATGTTTTCTATTCTAATTTGAAATGCATTCTTGATCTTTGTGCATGGCATTGACAATTGGACTGTATGTCCTCACCTCCTATACATTTTCCCTCCCATTTTAATACTACAGAAAAAGGTGAATTGATACTTGAATGTCGAAAATTTCACTCTCGTCTTGATTCTCCACTTATCAACTCTAGATATCATATTTGCTCATTTTTCTAAAAAAATGTCATTAACATGGCCAAAAGAAAAAGAATATGGCATCCAAGCATACCATACCATTGTCTTAGGCAGTTATGTTTGACTATCTTTCTGCTATCTCTCTCTTTTTGGTTTGTTGCAGTAGATGCCCGGGAAATTGTAGTGGAGGAAAAATGTTGCAAAGAAATCTCTGAGGCAGGAGGGCAGCCTTTTACAAGAAGTGCTATAATTTCAGAAATAAACCCTGGTCCAAGTGATAGTAATTCACTGGTGCCTAATAACTTGGATCTTGGCGATGCTTATAAGATTGCTGTTGACAGTAAAGGAAGACAGTTGTCTGGAAGGCATTTAGAGCAAAGACAGTTGTCTGGAAAGCTCTTGGAGCAAATATCTTTGAAAGATTCTTCAAGAGTTAGCGAAGATATGAAGCTCTTGCTGTCACAAATCTCATCTACCCGAGGAATTGAATTACCTTTAAATGACCCGAGTCCAAAAGTGTCTGGAAATGGTGGTGAACTAAAAAATGATTTTTCTAGCTCTATTGGAATCCATATACTTCAGAAAAGAATATCCCTTGAGAGAAATGAGTCTGGTTTATCTCTAGATGGGAGCATTCTCAGTGAAATAGAAGGTGAAAGTGAGGTGGATCGGTTGAAACGACAGGTGGAGCATGACAAAAAGTTAATGGCTGCCTTGTACAAGGAGTTGGAGGAAGAGAGAAATGCATCTGCAGTTGCTGTGAATCAAGCGATGGCCATGATCACAAAACTACAGGAGGAGAAGGCGACATTCCACATGGAAGCCTTGCAGTGCCTTAGAATGATGGAAGAGCAAGCCGAGTACGATGTGGAAGCACTGCAAAAGACCAATAATCTTCTTGAGGAGAAGGAGAAAGAGGTACAAGATCTAGAAGCTGAGCTTGAATCATATAGGGTTAAATTTGGGGATTTATCAACATTGGAGAATGAAGTGGAGTCAAGCTCTGATATAAAGGCAGGAGAAGTGAGAGCAGAGCATTCAGATGCAAAAAGGTTTGAAAATCAGGGGTTAACGCTCATTCAGAGAGATGAGGAAGTTAACACTCATTCTGGAAATCAGGGATTATCTTCTCTCCCGTGAGAACTGTGAAGGATTGTGATACAAGGGTATAATATTTCCTGTTGGAGCTTTATGACATTCTGTTACCTGGTAACTTTTCTTTGACATTCCATTTGTCTTGCTTCTTGGTAATCATTCTATCTGCATGTTTATAGATTGTTCTTTCTTTTCTTTGTCTAATGGTGCTAATTATCCAAAAGTGACCCTGTTGCAATGATAGAATTTTCCTTTTTGCTGATCTTTTAAAAATGTTAATTTCAGAATAGTAGAACTCTCCTACGTAAATGTAGCGTCATGAAATATGAAGTTTCTAAAATAGTAGTTTCCCCTCCAGGGAGGGCCCATTAATTCCCAGAACAGATTTGCTTTTTTTTTTTTTTTTTTTTGACAAGTACAAGAATAATAAATAAGCTAGTCTTTTCTCGTAAAATTGAAACTTTATCACCAAAAGATAGCTGGAAGAGTAGCATTGAAGATTTCAAAGAGCCAAAGTTGTATTTCAACCATTTTCAGCGTACATTTCCGAATTTTTATGTTCAATACGGGCAGTCAAACAAGCGGAAGATTGGAGAAATGCAGATTGACTTCACGGTGAGTGAAGAAATGCTATCCATGGCAGGAAATTACAACGAACGTTGTTTCCTTGACATCGCCTTTTGACTTGTGGGTAACAAAAATAATCTCCTTAGAGCAAGTTGATAGGGCCAAACAATATAGAGCTAAATTTTTACCTTGTTCTGGAATGAGGAACGTCAGAGTTGTATTCCATGCCAACTTTAGCTTCCTTGTCAGAGTTGTATTGCCATGCCATCTTTGGCTTCCTCGTATATCATTTAGTTCACTCGACAGCTTTTACCCGGAAATCTTGTGTGTTGCGATTTAATTTGCCAATTCGTGTCTGTTGAACTGTTTTTCTAATATTTCAGGTGTCCAGCGAGGAAAATTCATGATGAAATAAGGACAACTCTATGTACAGCTAAAGGGCACCTGAGAGTGAATGTACAGTATCTGTAGCGTGCTTCCTCCAAAAACTTGGGTTTTGCATTAGTTGACATTTGCAGCTGTCTTTTATGGGTTTTCTTTTGGCTTTTTTTTCCTATAGTTTGTTTTCTACCTTGTTTTTACACAGATCGCTTGTAATGCTGGTGAGGCCCATTTTTCACATTCTTCCCTTGTAAGAGGGGGGAAATTTTGAAGTTTTTTCTTTCTTTTTGCTCCTTTCTGTGTGCTTTTTTAAATACGGGAGGACTATACGATTGATTGTATCGCATGCGTGTGGATTTTTGTGTGAAGATGAAGAAATAATATCATTATGAACAAATTTTTATCCTTTCTGTTTGCATTACTGAGTTCTACAAATTCTAACAGATAATCATTTGCACGAGCGCACGCTCTTTGTTTCCGGTAGCTTTGATGCTGATGATCACAAACCCTGATATGACACTTGGTGCAGTGAAAATTTAGGTGTTTTATGTTTTTCAGCATTGTATGGCACTTGATACATGATGCTTTATATGTACTTTTTCGGTTTTTCCATTGTGGATTACTCTGTGCATATGATAGATCAAGTTCAGCAAAAATTATGCCGGGAATGCGGCGATCCCTTTTGCTGTCTTTTTATCCAAACGAAATCGGTCTCCAATTTTATTTTATTTTTAAAATGTTCAGAAGGTACATCAAAGTCATCCGGCACTTACAAAAGATTTCATCACAGAATACGGACCAGAACTATGAAGATCTACCAAAATCGATCTCCATTTTGCTTCTTTAATAATTTAAAATATGGGACTGCCACATTGTTTTAGATGGGTCCTAAACTTGCAAACTGGTTGTAGGGTTTTGTTTTCTTAGAGCATCTCCAATGGTAGGCCATACCTACGGCCATTTTTCACGGCTCCAAAGGGAGGGCATTTCTTGTGGCCAAATTTGGCAAGAAAAATGGCCCTTGCCGTTTGTGTCACATCAAATTTCTCCCTCCATCCTCACCTACCAAATCAAGAACAATTGATTTCTAAAATAAAAACATCTTCAAACAGAAAAACAAGACAGATTCTTGAGAGGAACCCTTCAAATTTGTAGATCTGCTCACCAAATTCTGGAAGAAACCCTTCAAATTCTTGAGATTTTTGTAGAAATTTTTGTGAAAATTCTTCAATCTACAGATTCTTGTAGAAACCCTGCACTTGAGAGAGATCGGTGAGAGAGGTTGTAGAGGTTAGTGTTGATCTGTGAGAGAGAGAGATGCACATCAGGGGAGAGGGAGACAAACTAGAAGAAGTTCTTATCTTGAACGTTATTTCCAAAGTTTAAGGAAACAAATTGCAATTCATGCGAAACCACCTTTGAAATTTGTCGGAAAAGACAGGATCTTTAGCATAGTAATCTCTCATTAGTTACTTGTGCGCCAACCTATTTCGAGGGATGTGTCAGAGATTGCTTGAAGAGCCACCATGTTTGCTCTGATGGCTGGCTTGTTGTGTTTCTATATTGTGGTATTCCGATGTCATCGTAGTGAATATCTTTCTTCTGTGATCGTCCTTGCCATAGGAGAAGATTTAAAATCTCCACTACTTTTTTAAATTGCTTATTGTTATGTGTGTTGTTTATTCAAAAAAAATGTTTGTTCATTATAGACTTTTAAAAATTTAGGTGGAACCAACAAAGTTAGTAGGGAAAGGTTGATGGAAGGGTATCTGGACTCCGGAGAGGCAGACAAAAAATTAGGTAGCACCAAAATAATTTGTTTAAATGCATAGAAAATTAGTTGTAGTAGAAAGTCACTTGGTTCATAAAACTTGGGGTGTTCCACTGAGGGAGTTTTTTTTAAATAAACTGGTTTTTTTTATAATTTTTTATGTGATGTATTGTGACAGAATGATCTGTCCTGGTTTTTGAAAAAAAACTATTTTTTATTAATGGAACACTCTAGTTAATAAATTCATGATCAAGAGTTGGTCAAACAATAGTTAAAGTATATAAAATATTAGTTTGAAAATTCAAAAGTTAGTTAATAAAAGGGCAGTTTGAAGGTAATTGAGGGAGGGAGCCAAATTTTCCATGGACACCACTCAACATTTTGGCCAAAATTATGCCAAAAAACCTTGAAGCAAGCCAAAAACTTTGATGTAGCAATGTTCCTGATGAGCCCTAACATGTGAAATTGGATCATTTACTCCATGATTTAGAGCTCGGCCCAATTACTATTAAAAAACTAAAAGTTGTCAATTTAACAATTTATTCTCTTCATATACATTAACTAATAACTTATAATTCAAGAATACCGAAAATAGTAGAAACTCAGCCTAGCTGAACTTGATTTTTTACGTGATCAAATGTTTCAGTTTTTTATAAATAAAAAAAAAACTGTTCCGGACGAGGACGAGCTCTAAAGAATAGATAATTGTATGCGTAAAGACTGACCAAGCGACTTATCGTCAAAAAAGACCGATAAAGCATCCATATTCCACATTCTGACGGCTCATCGTTTAACAACGCTCGCAATAAGATTTGCCGTGTTGTTACTTCTGTGCATTTGATACGCTAATCGGATCATTTCAATCCTCATATCTCTCCTTCCTGGGAACTAAAGTCCCACGAAAATTGAATTCTTCACTTTCTTTTCTGGATTACCAAAACATATTTCGGAGCAAAGTAAGTCCTCCTCATCCTTAACTACCACATATTTTGTTTGTTTGTCCGTTTTTCTGTTTTTTTGCTCTGATTTTCGTTGTGGGTTCGCATTCGTTTCTCTCGTCTTCTTACTTGTTCTTGGTGAAGCCTTCTTCTCCTGCTATTCTGGGTAATTCACTATTTTTGAAAATTTGCTGCAAGCAGTGAGAAAAATTATGTAGAGCGTTAGAATCGCAATTTTCTTCAAGGGTTTTGTCTGTTGTGATCATCTACAGAGATCTTGTTAATTTCTTGTGAAAATTTTATTGGTGATTCAGTGTCTTTTAGACAGTTTACAGTGCGCAAGTACGCGAATGGATGACGGGAAAGGGGTAGGGAAGGATTAGTACGAATGTGGAGATTCGTATGGAATTTTAACTAAACCAAACTGGTCATGAACATCTCAGGCTAGGCGTGTCTACGACTACATGGGTTTCTTGTTCTCTTCCTCTTGGTAGTTGGTACCCTGGCTCAGGCTTTGTAAATTCAACTCCAATATAAAGCATTTAGCTCGTCTTCTTTCATATTGGGTAGGAGAAGGTAGCAAAAATAGTACGCCAGTTCCGAAAGTTACGGGGTTAAGTAATTTGACCCTTCCCATTGTGTGATTGTATCCCATACATCTCTTTTTTGTTTTGGAAGTTCCTGTCGGGCGCTCAAACTTTTCTAAGTCCTAATTTGCCTAACCATCGAAAGTTACAGTGATGCCAATGCAGCCTTGACATCATTGTCCATGGGTTCCCAATTCAATGCAGATTCTAGACACCGTCATAGATGCCTAAAAACCAACTTCGAGTTTCCTGGCATTGCCCGCTTAGTGCCTGACTTGGGCACAAAAGGCTGTTAGGTGGCTCACCAGTTCCTCTTACATTAACTCTGGCTATCTGAATTGGCAGGAGGAAAGATCCCCTTGCGTAACTACGTAAGCACCTAAGAGGCCGTGATAATTTCTCTGAAATTCGACATACCTCGGAAAACTACCAAATTCGACCAATGCAAAACTAGACCTTTAAGCTCTCCACAACACAGTAATTAAGTTGAGATTGCGCAATTGGGGACACGGATTCCTGGGGTACTAGCATTACTCGTCATTATTGCCAGCATGGCCATGTTGTTGTTAGTGCATGGTGGCCAGCAATTCAGCATCATAGCGAACATTACCACTAACATAGACATGATCTTTGTCACCACTGTCTTCTTTATTGAGAGCATAGTTGCCATTGTCATTTGGTCATTGGTTGGCGACTCGAGGTTCGCGTCTTTAATTGTGGGTACAATGTTCTCAATGCAGTCATTAACCGTTTAAATTTTATGATGTTATTATCTTTATGTTTCTTATGAGAGAATAACTCCCTCATGAAAAACAAGACAAAGAAAAGGATCAAAATGGATTTTCCATTTCTCCTCCATCAACTATATCAAGAAATCTGCTAGAGCACCAAAAACTTGGTAAAACGGACTATCGTGGATAGCAATTCCTCTGACCTAACTTTCGTTTTAAACAAAATTACAGTCATGGTCAGGCTCTCTCAATTGGGTATTTCTAATCAGGAATGTACTGATATCCGTATTTGCAGGGTTTAGGGTCTTACTAGAATGGATAGACTCAACGGTTCTGCACGCCTCATGATAGTTGCAGACCTGGACTGTACAATGGTATGCATCCATTCAGTATCTTTGCCCGAAGCTTCATAGTTCAAACTTTTGTTGTGGCATGTGGGGTGATTTTCTTGATTTTTCAATTTCAGGTAGATCATGATGATACTGATAACCTTGCCCTTCTTAGATTTAATGCCTTGTGGGAAGCCTGTTATCGTCACGATTCCCTGCTAGTTTTCTCCACTGGAAGGTCACTTATTAGCTACAAAAAGTTGAGGAAAGAGAAACCCTTGTTAACCCCTGATATAACAGTGCTGTCTGTGGGAACCCAGATTATGTACGGTGAATCAATGATACCAGATAGCGACTGGGAACAGCTTCTGAATAAAAATTGGAACAGGAATATAGTTACTGAAGAAACAGCCAAGTATCCTGAACTTCGTCTGCAGGTACGGTATAACAGCCAATAATTACTTTCTTCAGTTACTGAAATTGCTTGTTTTGCAACTTCCCGCAGCCCCACTACAATGCACTATTTCTAGTTTTCTCTTGTAGATAGATAGTCTTATATTGGTTAAAGACTTGGGAATTTCCTTTATTTTAGCCTGATAGTCTTGTAAGTTCAAGTTTTTAGAACTTCAAATCTATTGTATTACTGCAGTCAGAAACGGGGCAAACACCTCACAAGGTTAGCTTTTACGTGGAGAAAGTACATGCCTTGAAAATAATGAAGGCTCTATCAGAGAGTTTGCAACAGCGTGGGGTAAGTTTCAGTTTTTTGGGGCTGAACTTTAAAGCTGGAATGCTCAAAGTTCCAGATTGATCCTGTTTCTTGAGGAATAATCTTTCATACGTTGGAACATATTGTTTATGTTAACATTTTGACTTTGATTTTTTATTTATTTATTAACCAGCTAGACGTGAAAATTATTTATAGCGGTGGAATAGCATTGGACGTATTACCACAAGGTGGTGGTAAAGGACAGGCTCTTGCATATTTGATAAAGAAGTTGCAAACCCAAGGAAACCCCCCTCTTAACACTCTTGTTTGCGGTGACTCTGGAAATGATGCCGAACTGTTTAGCGTTCCTAAAGTCTATGGTGTGATGGTTGGTAGCTTTATGAACATCTTTTTGTTTCTTAATGTTCCATTGTTATCATAACTTGAACGGTTCGATAAAACAATACTTGTTTTTGTTGTTCAGGTCAGTAATGCACAGGAAGAGTTGTTGCAGTGGCATGCAGAAAACGTAAAGTGTAACCCCAATATAATTCATGCTTCTGAAAGATGTGCTGCTGCAATAATACAAGCTATTGGTTATTACCATCTAGGCCCAAGCATATCCCCGAGAGACGTTTCAGAATACAAAGAGGGAAGTTTTAATCCTGCTCATGAGGTAGTGATGTTTTTCCTATTTTATGAAAGATGGAGGCGCGCAGAGGTCCAGAAGTCTGAGCAGTCTATGCAGAAACTTAGGCTCTCCTTTGTAAGTCAATGTGATTACCTGAAATATGTATAATTTGAAGTTGTTTTTCAATAAAAGGTAGTTGTCACACACATACACAAACACACGCTTGCATGCCTTTTTTTTTCTTCTTTCTTATGAATACCTGGTAAACCAGCTCAGGTGAGCCTGTCGTATCCCCTTGACATATGTAAGGCCGCTGTTACCATGGACATTTCTAAAAAGACAATATCTGAACAAAATTGTACAGAATAATGCAAAATAAATGTGGACGTGTCCCTGTAGCCATACCAAAATTTTGAACTCGTACCCATACCATCTCTTATCCCACTTTATGGATTTAATTGTCGCGTAGTACCTACATCAGATTGCTATTTCCATTTTTCTCAGTATCCACTTGGCATCATTGTTCATCCTTCTGGATTTGAGCAACCCCTTCATCAGTACATGGATGGGGTGGAAAGGTCATATGGAGACAAGCAGGGAACACAATTTCGAGTGTGGTTGGATCGAGTTTCTTCAGCACAAATTGGTGTAGACATATGGCTGGTGAAGTTTGACAAGTGGGAGCTGTCTGGTAAGCTGTGTTTGGTTTATGATTATACTGCAATTTTTTTTGCTGTCCTTGTAGGTCTAGGTAACTTGGATTCCGCACACAGCGCATGTAAATGTTCTCTGAACTTAATTATGCCCACTCCAAATGTCTATCTGAATTATTAGGATTGAGTTTTGACTAAAATACTTCCATAGGCTTCCTTCCACGAGCCAGATGATTGTGTGATGTGTAAACTACCTGTCTCAACTTTTGTAGGCTGTCGCAAGCAGTCTGGCTTTCCAGTACTTGTGCTTAATGGGGAATAAAACAAAGCCCTTGAGGCATTTAGTTCTTTCATGCTTTGTAGGTCCGGTAGAGGAAGTTAATTTGAATACAAGGGTTATTTGAAACGTCCCTCTCACAGGTGAGTCTCATGTCCCGCCCCATATGAGAGAGGCGTTGCAAATAATCGTTGTATTGAAAGCGGTAGTGCGCAAAGATTTGAGTCTACCAGGTTTAAGTGAACAAGCAGCACTTGACAGTGATCGATGGAGAAAAAAGATTCATGTAGCCGACCCCAATTGATTGGGACATAAGGCAGGGTTTGGTTTGGTTTGAAAATTTTCTCAATGAAACAAGTTCTGGGTCTTGTCATGAATGGACTATTGGACTTTCGTAGCTAACTCTATGCAGTTAGAACTAAATACTTTCTTAAGTCGAATTGAGTCTTGCTAACTAAAGTAATGCTTTTGGCAATGTGGTCCAGTTCTCTCATAGGCAGCCAATTCCATTGCTCTATTATTTTGCCAATGACCTCAGTTCTGGTTTTCAATTATAAAAAGCATCAATCATTTCTGGAATACATAATGTCAACACCATTTCAACACGACGTTAAACACTTTTCTGTCATGTTACATCATTTCAACACAATCCTACTGTTTGTTCACTTACATGACACTATTGACTTAAGATTTTGTTGGTAGGCGAGGAGCGGGAATGCTGCCTGACTACAGTTTTACTTGGTTCAAAGGTGTGGTGGTGGATATTAGTGCATCTAATACCTTTCAATGCCATTCCAGCTTATTGATAAACTAAGATGTTATTGTTTACGGTTTGCAGCAGACCGAAGTACCAGATGGGCTCGTATGGATGCATGTGCATCAGACTTTGTTAGATAAAGCCGGAGTAAACTGCTTGGACAGCTGAATAGGTCAGCTCTCGTTTCTCCCGACTATTTGGTTCATAAAGTTTATGAAATGAACCTTGTGTCCTCTCGGCTGCATAAAAAATCTTGCGTGGCTTCACAATCAAAATCGCACGACGTTGTTTCCACCCCCAACCGATTATATCAAAGCGGATACGATGACCACGCATTAATTTGTATTAACAACTAGTTGGAGGTTGTTAGTACTGTCATACTCTGCTACTGTAGGGATCTTAATATCTTTTTCCTTGCTCTGTAAATTGACAGGAGCACCTTCATGAAAGCAACCTCATTCTGCCATTGACGACAGCATGGCGATGACATGTTGACAATGTTCAGACAGTCATTTATTTTCTTGAATGCCGGAATCATGGTACTGTTATTGTAATGTCGGAATCATGGTCCGGTGGAGACTCTCGGACACATTAGAGTCAACACAAAGGGAAAAGAAATGAAATAAAAGAGCAAGAATCAAATTGCCTTTGCAGAATATTAATGTATTGCCGTAGGCACACATTTGAACACAGATCTCAACACACCCTGTTGTTTGATATGTGTGTGGCTCATATTCGATGTGTGGGATACATGTGCATGGAACTATTACAGACACATGGGCACGATTCCACATGGGAGCACGTGCCTCAACTCAAATACAAAAAATGTAGAATTAATTCTATGCTTTAACTTCCGTTTTGGTTCATTTATACTTACTGGTTTATAAATACGCCCTTCGTTCCTTTTTTATTGTCATCTATTTATTTTGAGTTGTCTCTTAGTAAATGTATCTTGAAAGCTAATGGGTAAAAGATTGTACAATTATTATTTTGCCCTTTTGAAAAGTTAATGAGTAAAAGTGGAAGATAATTTTGAATAGTTGATAGAAAAGGTGTAGAGTGGAGATAAAAGTTGATGTGAAATGTGTAATAATAATGTTTCTTTAATAAGTTGGATTTACAGAGCAACACAAAAAAGAGACGTAGAGAGTAATTTTTTGTAAAAAAGTATGCATTATAAATTATATAATTGTATAGTTAGTAATGAATATGTTTATTTAGCATGATCTTGTGGTAGTTAATCAGGGAAAATAATTTTCATGATTATAATTAATAAGGCCCTCACTATATAATAGATTCCTAGATCCGTCCTTGCAGACACGTGTGTTTGAAACAGTGGCCGGACATTTGTGTCTGCAGACTGCTTTCATTTAAATCTAGCATACTAATCTATGAGTAGCATAAATTTTAGGAAAGAGGGATTACAAGCTGTGCTCCAAACGCAAGACATTTGTTCCAGTTTGCATTGTTAGATCGCACAAAAACATTTATATAAGGAGCTCATTATTCTTACAGTAGCTCTAAACTCCCTCAAAACAAAAAGTACACTTTTGCTTACCAATCACACTCCCAACACCAAGTTCAAACTTCAAAAAATTGACCTTGAAACCTAATGTTCTGGCCCCAAATTCGGCCTTAGATGAAGTCTGTCAGTCAAAAAGCCGTGTCTGAAAAAATGTAAGAAGTATGTTAGAAGGGCAAGGGTGGCCAATGGATATCATGTCCTGTGGGAGAACTGTTTGGCTTGAATGTCCTGGAGTCTAAGGGTAACAGCTCTTTTATGGGCTTCCAGCGCTTCAACTTCAGCCATGGTTGCCACGTAAGGGCCGAGGTTCATAAGACCTTCCTCTGTCAATGATTGAACAGTTATGTACTTGAGGAAGGAGTCTAGTGACACCCCACTGTACATTCGTGCGTATCCGTAAGTTGGAAGGACATGGTTGGTCCCACTCGCGTAATCCCCTACGCTCTCAGGAGTCCACTGCCCTAGAAAAACCGAGCCTGCGAAAGGATACCAACAAAATATAATTACACTGCTTTACTGCACTGACTGGAAAAACACGACCAAGAACAAAATTTCTGTTTGTTTACAACCAAACGGTCAGAATGTTTCCATTTCCTAAGAGACCGACTGAAACACTAGTGGGATGCCAAAATTCAGTATTTTCAACCAAACACAGCCGTTTATATTATTATATTGGGGAAAAAACCTAGCAAACCGATTTATAAATCTAAATATGTTTGATGATCAATAGTTGGGCTTTTATGCACTTAAACGAGTTTTGCAAAAACAGGAAGGGTTTCCAGAAAAAAAAAAAAAAAAAGTACAGATAATACACAGGCACAAGCAGCAATATACCTGCATTCTCAATGAAACTCTCCCATTTCTCTGCATTGTTCACATTGATAATAAGATGCTCGGGAGCATACAAGTTTGAAAAGGAGATGGCCTGAAAGTCCCAATAATCAAGTTTCATAAGCATAGTGGGGCAGCACTTCCCGAATAACTAAAAAAAAAATATGGAGCACAAGAATAAAGGCTCCATGTTTCTTCCTTCCACAGATCCAAGATACTTTGACCTTTGTGTTTAGAGGAACATGTAAATAACGATAGGCTACCAATTCATAGTAGCAAAAACCGTATGCATCTAATTTTGTATACACCTCCATATTTCACGCCTAACTACAGAAGATGCTTTTCACACACTGTTATTTTCCACATTAATAAGCACACTTGAACTCAAGAATATTAAACACTGAACGACCAAAGCATGGAACGGCCACCATTGCAGGGTGAGTCATTGTGCATTATAATTACAACGTCCACAAAATGGGCTTCAAGCTAAGGTGGGATGGGTACGCCGCAGGCAGCTGAACTAAAGGAATATGGAAGGCTAATGCCTGTGTTACAGAGAAGGGATATGACCAAGTTATTGTTGAATCTGATTTGGTAGATGCTCTGAACCTAGTCAGGCAAGCCTATCACGAACAGCCCCATTTAATCTAGTTCTTCATATTTCATAATAGAAGCTTAATAGAAGCTTACTGAATGAAGATTGGTCATGTAGCTCCCAACATGGTCGGACAGAAGCGGGAAGACAGCAAAATCGCGGATTTGATGGCCTGAAAAGCGGCACGGAGTGCCGTTGTGATTATGTTTTGAGACCCTTGGGAGGAGGTTAGAGAGTTTTTTTTTTTTTAGGTTAGATAGAAGCTTTTCAGGAGGCGTGTCATGATTGAGAATGATCATAATTGAGTTAATTGCTCCTAATTTGGCACCCAAAATCTCCCATGCAAAATTTCAATGTGCTACTGGATCGTTATGAAAGAACAAACAAATGGCATGATAATAGATTTTGAAAGAAAAAGACAAATGGAGGCTTCTAACGACAATTCGGAAACAATTTCTAAACTAAGTAACTCATTCTTGCTTTGACAAACACTGAAGAAGGTTAATGATAGAAAACAAAAGGAGAAGCCATATAATGCAGAATGGTTCATTCCCTTTGAATTTAAGTCACAAACTATTTTCAAAAATTTCTCACTTGCTGCATAAAAAGACATTGGACATCCTACAATGCCAATGGCCCATCAACCTATTTATTCTTCTCTTACGTTTTAAAATGTGCTTGGACACTACAGCATGCATTCAAAAAAATTCCCACACAGGCAAGTTACGGGTGAGTAAACAAGGCTAACCTCAACCATATCACGAGCGAAAACAGTGAAGCTGTGATCTAGCGCTTTTGAAGCATATTCTCTCCTTGGAAGACTATTGCATTGCTTGCTGATTTCCTCCTCAATACCCTTTATATCCACACCTTCCCCAGCAATTACAAGAACAACTTGACTATCAGGGCCGTGCTCGGCCTGAAAATGGTAGCTGATTAGTTGAGAGATCCAGTAAGAAACACAACTAATGTAGCAGAAAAGCGGTTAGCTACTGATGACCAATGATGAATAGGGTGGAGTAATATGATCTCACAATTTTACAATGGCAGTTAAATTATTCCATAGCTACAGGTTTAACTGGAATGTCACAAGTTCCAAATCACCAAAAGTATACAAGACGCCTTTTAATGTGATTTATGTCTAAAGGATTCCAACCCTATTTCCACATTATTATGCGAATTATTTAACATCCTTTCTTGTAAGCAGCATCTTATGTAGAATCATTATACTCTCATTTCAATCTGTTCTCAATTTGCAAACCTAGGACTTCAATCCACATACTGTCTCAGCTTAAAAACTGAAAGATACAGCTCCATTTTATAGATTTCCAATTTCTAAAGGTTGGATTTCTTCTTTCCCTCGACATAAACCAACTGAAACTTCACTCAAGGAAATGAAAACAATTGACATTGATGATACTCTCACACCTGTCAAAGCAACAAAACAAGATCCCTAGGGGTTTAGACAGACTTTGCATATCACCACACTTCTGACACTTTTCCTAACCCATACCTCCAAGCGCTATCAAGTAGGGTTGACCCGCTATTGTTCCAAATGCAAAGGATTTCAGGAAACCTGATTCACCTATTAAATCATTCATCTTGAACAAAAGCAAGGCTTTCAGACACCAATAAGCACCTGTGAAAGCAAGTCCGATGCTATATGAACAGGATTGGCCTGTTCGTCTGCAATGACGAGAACTTCTGATGGTCCTGCAGGCATGTCAATTGAAACCATAGCCTCACTGTTCTGTCGAGAAACATAAAAAGAAACAAATACAGTTGAGAATAGGTAGTAATAACCAGTTCGTTTGTGCTGAAGTAACTTTCTTATATGTACAGAATTGCAGTCATGAACAAAGAGGGTCTAGAGTCATGTCCAATGGAAAAAGAGCATACTTGGAGAATCATTTTAGCAGCCGTGACATACTGATTTCCAGGCCCAAATATCTTCTCAACCTGCAAAGGAGTATCTTATTTATCATTGAACTTCAAATATAAAGGTCCCAGATTGAATCCTTACTACAGTGTAATATGCCAAGAGCCATCACTTGTAGGGCATTGAGATCAGGATTATGGCCAGAGCAGTTTCGGGATAATAATTTGATCCCAATAGCTGGAATCATGTTATTATATTCTCGAACTTATTAGCATGATGATCACATGGAATCTTCAAGATGAATATCCAATGCAACCATAGTCATGAAACTCAAGAATACATGTGTCTGACTTTTCCCTTCCCTATTCTGTTAAAAGGTATAAAATGGTAACGGTCCATCAAAGTACAGAAGTTTATACTATGGACTTTATGTTTTATAAACCCTACATATCCCTTCAATGGCCATCAGGAAACTATGGCACTCATGATGGTTCTGAAAAACCAGGCATGTCTATGCATTAAATAAAATAAGGTTAAGAGAGCCAAAATTTTGTATTGTCCGACTGTAATGTATCAGTATGTTTAAATTCAACTTTCGTCAAAATAGAATGCATAATAGAGGCTCATATCATGTTGGCCTAAACAAGCTGAAAACACCCAGATGACGAATGAAAAAATGAAGTTAATGTAATGCTACATAAGATTTCATGTTTATTATATGCAATACCTTGGGGCAAGATGCAGTTCCCCAAGCCATGGCAGATATTGCCTGCAAAGGCTATCATAGGTCAGAATTCCTGGTAACAAAACTTTCAACATAGAGAACAATGGAATGCAGAGTCCCACTCGAACACACAACAATAACAACAAAGAGGATCCAGAAGGTATTGTTTACAACCTGAGCTCCTCCAGCTTTAAGAATGTGGGTTACACCAGCTCTCTTTGCACAATAAAGAACTTCCTGCATAAAAAGATAAAGATGCATTAGCTAATGGTAGTAGATTGTTAGTCACCAACTCATCTAAAAGTTTAAGCTATTAGAGAGGGGCAACTTAATTATATGTATTCTCAACATGTCCCTTCTGTGTGGCTAAGAGTTACGTCCATAAGCGGGACAAGTACGGGAAAGTATTTTAGTTAACAGAGGAGTGGTAAATTTCAAAGGATCTATCAATTGCTCTGATACCATATTAGTTTATTAGCCACCAACTCATCTAAAAGCTTAAGCTATTGAAGAGGGGTAAATTTAACTATCTACTCTCCAAACATATAATGCACAACATCACGATACAAACACCTTGCAGATGCTGCCATCTTGATAAGGGGGAGTAGCAAGAACAACTGTTTTACACCCTGCAATCTGTGCGGGCTGGCATAAACAATAAACTACAAGTCAACCAAATGTCATGACTGCGCTGCAAACAGTCAACAAACATAAACATATTGATGAAATAGTCAAAGCACTTCGGAAGAAAATTAGTTAACATACAACAGCAAGCATCAGAGCTGTTGAAGGTAAAACTGCAGTTCCCCCAGGCACGTAAAGACCTACAGAAGGAATGCCCCTTGACACACGTTTGCATTTAACACCCTGACAGGGAACCAAAGTTTCACCAAGCACATTAGATTCCAGAGAATAAGGATAATTCATCGTCAATATATGGACCTATCTATCTTTATATTGCTTACTTTCATGTTTTCAACACATGTCTCAGCCGACTTTTGTGCAGCATGAAATGCATAGATGTTGTCGTATGCCACATCAAATGCTTCTCTAACAACTGCATCAAGCTGAAGTAACGATACAGAAAAGATTATGTTAGGTATCAGACTTAGTAACCTCCACCCACAAATCCTTGCTCAAAGAGGCTTAAAAAACCTTGTCAGGAGCGTTATAATAACAAACAATGGCAACGGGTAGGGCACAACCTGCTTTTTACAAGCAATTTATTCTTGTCCCCAAGTACAAAGGTCATATACTAAAGAAGCTCCAAAATAAATAGATAAGCTACCTCAGGATCAGGAAGTTCCCTGACATTTTCAACTATCTTCTCTAATTCAACTTTGTCAAACTTGGCAGTATAGCTGCGACAAGAATATAAATGTATAAAGGAGCTGAGTGTTCGAACAAACAATCCACTTCTGGAAGACTTGTGAAAACAAAGAAGAGAAGTCTCTATAATACAATAAGAAGAAGCACCAACTCTTTCACAGCAGCATCGCCTCTGCACCGGACATCATCAACAATGGGGTTAACCTGAAACAGTACCAACACCAAAGTCCAGCAGATCCTTAGTAAATCAGTTCAAAAGATCAAAACTGAAAACAAAGGGCCGTATTTTGGAATTCTTACCAGATTAAAAATGGATGAGAAATCAATACGAGGACGAGCCTTGAGGCTATTAACCTGAGCCTGAGTAAGCTCTGATAGCCGATAAGACTTCATCGAACACTTTATAGCTGTATGTGATGATCCTGCAGCAGCAGCTAATGACAAAAAATGAGGGAAAACAGAAGATTCATAAAGATAAATATTACTATCCTATTGGTCGTATTCTTAAGCTATTATTCATATCCAAAACCCACTCAAGCATTATAGTTTCAACCTCACATAGGAAACATTGTGCAAACATTGTTTCTATGGCTCAGGACCAGCTCTATGAAACATCTGACTCAAAATAGAACACAAACTGCAAATACCAATTCTAATTACCAAAATCCGAATCCCTCACTCACAAGGATAGTGAAACTGTGAAAGTCTCATGAACGGGAGAGAAAGAAAGCTCTACCCTTTCCTACCCCAAGGGATGAGAATAAGTATTCAACTGATGGGGAGATTACAGAATGGTAATCAAGCCAAAAGTTAAGCATGGAAAACACTGAGAATGTTTGATAAAAGACAACTTAGACAACGCGTGGGAGTAGTAAAAGGCACATATGATTTAACCAAGAGAAAACATGAGCGTTAACAAGGTGTGGCAGCCTTTGAAGTATGGACAAAGGACACAGATTGTAGAGATAAATATAGAAGTAAGTAAAAGGCACAGATGGGTACCTGCTCGCAAATAAGAAACTCTACGATGAATATGTCTTTGGCCGCCAATTATTTGAATGAACCGAGTCTGGTATGAGTTGTATGACTTACAAAAGCACTTGTTCCAGTCAAAAGAAAGACGTTGACAGTCCATCAGCACCTTCATCGATGTTGATAACAATGTATTTGAAGATGAG